>LPNX010230454.1:110990-326697 GCA_001517045.1 Pseudotsuga menziesii
TGTGGAAATTCGGGATTGTTTGCTTGCTTAGGAAGAGTCAAATTCAGACTGTATAAAACCCAAACATCATGATTTCAAAAACAAACAGCATATTATCTAGCGCTTTTTGTGACTCCCTCTCAATCCAAATTTAATTGCATGATCTGATGTAGCATTGAAAGTAATGATAATGTGCTCAAATTTTCCCTCTACTGGAACAGCAGTTTTCACAACTGGTGGAAACCTTTCACAACTGCAAAGTTTTCTTTCCACAATGTGGTACAACCGTCCTGGAACAGGCATTCTTTCTTCTGGTATACATGTATCATTCAAGCATTTTCACAAAGTAAACAAGACAACCAAAGGCTGATGCTATAGTGCCCTCTAGTCAAACTGCATCAGGCCGTTTGCTTGGAAGTTGAATGAAGACAAAGCAGCGTGTGAAGAACCCAAGCAAAGACAGCTTGGTTGCTTGCTCCAAAGGCCCGAAATTTTGAGATCTAGCCAACAACAAATAAATAAATAACCAAAATCCTTGCTGTCACATAAAATCCACGCTGATAAAATACCTCTGCTCTGCTGTCACATTAAATTCTGGAACTATTTCAAGCTGTAAAAACCCTCTGTAGCTTTCAAGCTGACGGAACATTCCCTACCATCAAAAACACTTGTAAGCACGCACGTATTGCTTATCACCGGAGTTGATCCTCGGCCTGTTCAGGATATTTAGAGGATGCTGCCTCTAATCCATATCGTGCTCCAAATTCAAAGTGTTAAAAACCATAAAATTAAGTACAGCCCAGCCTGTAAATGCATCCATACAGCCCGTGAACAAAACAGGCAGAGAGCCGAGACCTTGGATGGAAAAATTGCCGAATATAAAACCAGAATTTAAGCACGTGAATTTCCAGAACTGTTTAGCCCATCAATTATACAGCCCGTGATTTCAAAAATGGTTCAGCCCATATGTAAATGATACTGGACAGCCCATGACTATGAATGTCAATGTTCAGCCCGTATGCAAATTTCCAATGTTCAGTAAATGTATGCCGTGAATTTCCAATGGTTCAGCCCGTGAATATGAAAATGTATGCCGTGAATTTCCAGAAGTAATGTGCCCATTAATTTCCAAAACTATTATGCCCGTGCATTTCCAGACAAAAATATCCACGCTAAAGAAAAAAAATATTACTACGCTGCCAAATATATGTCCACGCTAAAGTTCCCAAAAGAAAAAATAAAATCCACGCTGCTGTTCAAAATGCTGAAAGAAAAAAAAAAATCCACGCATATTCTTAAAATAATGTTAACCAGCACTCTCTCTTTTTCCCTCGTTGGATTGAGCTTAGTGTTTTAAATACCTCTCCAAGATTATCATTATCCATAAAGTAAGGAATGAATGTGATCAATATCCATAACATAAGGACGTATACTTTTGTATTTTTAATTTTTAATTATTTTATTTTAAAATCATCCCCTCTTCTTTTTTTCTTTTTTTTAATATATTTCATTTTACCCCATTTAAAAGACTTTCTTCAAAATTCATTAGGGACACCTGTTGTTATTGTATTGACTATCCATTTGACTGGGCTGACTTCACCATTTACTTTAACTAATTAAAATTCAAGTGACTTGGGTCATAACGGGCTTCTTTGCATCTTAAAGTCTTCTTCAAAAACACCCATGGACTCCATCTCCATGATTATAAGTTGACCCATATATCATCAACAACCTCCAGCGCTTATGACAACTTTCCATTAAGCCACTAGGGCTTCCATGCACATGCAAGGACATCATCTAGGTTTATCAACATTTTCAGCAACTGCTATGACATCAAGACCATGTTGGCATCAATGACAATTTCATCAACAAATCTCTGCAGAGAATAGGGAACGGAATCGGCCGCTTCATTGACAAAGCTGATAACAAGGGACAATACACCTGTGCCAGAATTTGTGTTGAAGTTGATCTTGAAGCCGGCCTTCCTGAGGCAGTAAAATTAACCGTTGGATCCTGGACCCACTATCAGAAATTGGACTACGAGCACGTGCCCTTCAAGTGCAGGAACTGCCAAGAGCATGGCCACTTCCAAAGACATTGTCCCAAACTGGCCGCTGGGAAAGAAGATGCTGAAGGATGGCAGAAAGTAAAAAAAGGCAGAACCTCTAACAACGGCAAAAGCAAGGAGAAAACGACCCAGGAACCCCCAACGGTTGGCAGCTCAAAATCTAATCACCAGGAACCTCCCAATGAAGCTCAAACCCTCGTAAACGCTCCAGAAGATGAAGAAATTCGGGCGCCACAAGGCCCAACCGACCCAATTCCGCATCCTGTTGTCTCTGGCCAGTCAAAGGAACACATCAGTTTGGGCTCGAAAACAAGAGCTGAACCCTCTGAGGAAGGAGATACTGAAGCAAGCAGTCCGTCAGGCTCACCAGACCAGCTAAAGCGCGGACGGAAGACTGAGAAGAAGAGAAGAGAAGAGCAGTCCTACAAGGATGTGGTTCAAAGCTCTCAGCATACCATACCAGAAATGATGCATACTAGATCGGGGATGAAGCTAGGGAAGACTCCGAAAGGGGGCCATCCCTCTCACTCAGGCAAATAATGCAATACGTCTCCTGGAACTGCAGAGGACTAGGCAGCACTCTAAAGGAAGAAGCCATAAGGGATCTAGTAAGAGTAACAAGGCCTGAAGTCCTCCTAATCCAGGAGACGAAGATGGAGGAGGATGCTCTCCTCCGAGCAAGCAACTCGTTCTGGAAGAAAGGCCCGGGTAGGGCTGTGAGCGCAAGAGGAGCCTCGGGAGATTTAGCAACGTTCTGGGACTCTTCAAAGCTCGATCTAATCGAAGAAGAAGGTACCATTCACTGGTTATTTACCAAGCTGATCCATAAAGACTCTGGTCATCTTGTAAGTCTCTTTAATATGTATGTTCCTGTCTCTCTTGTTGAGAAAAAAGAGTGTTGGGATTCCTTAAAATTATTTCTTAATCAACACAATCTTGAAAACTTAGTAGTGGCTGGAGATTTAAATGTAACCCTTGCTCTGGCGGAAAAAAAAAGGGGGATCAATAGTCCGGGATCTTGCAAGAGAGTGGGTGGAAGACTTGATGCTGGAATGGGAGCTTGAAGATATCATTCCTGACAGGGGAAAGTTCACCTGGTCCAACAAAAGGATTGGACCGGGCCACATAGCTGCCCGTCTTGATCGCTTCCTCATTCATTCCTCCTTTCTAACCCTTGGTCTTATGGCGACCTCCAAGATTCTCCCGCATTACACCTCTGATCATAAACCTATTTCGCTCTCCTTGTCTAGTGGGGAAAAGCTAGGTCCTATCCCCTTCCGGTTTGGCCCAATTTGGGTTAATCAGGAAGGCTTCTTTGATCTTGTGTCCAATTCCTGGAAGCAACCTGTGTATGGCTCCCCTTTCTATGTCTGGGAAGGAAAGCTCAGAAGACTCAAAGCTGACCTGAAAGCTTGGGCTAAAGGACTAAGCTCTCCCACGGCTGAAAGGATAAGAATTCAGAAGGCCTTAGAAAGACACCAAATGGCCTTGGAAGAATCTCTAGTCACCCCTGACTTGATTAACCGGGAAGCTGAGCTTCAAAGGATGTACCATAAAGCTTGCAGAGAAGAGGAAATATATTGGAGAGTCAAATCCAGAACGCTTTGGCTGCAAGCTGGAGACAAAAACACTTCGTTCTTTCACAAGCAAGCTCAAGCTAGGAAAAACTATAATTCCATTAGTGAAATTCAGATGCAAGATCAAGTCATAAAGGACTTCAGTGACATCAAGGAGGCAGCTTATTCCTTTTTCAAAAACCTCTATTCAGCCCGGACCTGGATCCAGTGGACCCGAACATTTACCCTCTCTCAGAGATTCCAAGCATGATCAATGATGACGACAACATGATGCTGAACAGCCCTGTCAGCATTCGGGAAATCAAGAAAGCCCTCTTCAAAATGGACCCTGACAAAGCTCCAGGGCCAGATGGATTCACAGCCCGGTTCTATATTGCTTGCTGGGATATTATAAAAAAGGACCTGTACAGAATGATCAAGAAGGCTCAGAACTGTACCAAGTTGGGTGGCAGCACTAATTCCTCTTTCTTGGCCCTCATTCCAAAAGAAAAAGGTGCCAAGAACTTTAGCAGATTCATACCTATCTCCCTCTGCAATACGGGATATAAAGTCATCACTAAAATAATGGCTAACAGACTCAAAAGAATTCTGCCTAAGCTGATCCCGAAAAATCAAGGTGGGTTCGTGAGAGGAAGACAGATCTTGGATAACATTATATTAGTCCAAGAAGCCATTCATACCAGCTACAGGAAAAAAGAGAAGGGTATGGTGGTTAAGCTGGATTTGGCCAATGCCTTTGACAGAGTCAAGCATGATTTTCTTTTTGCAGCCATGAAGAACTTTGGGTTCAGTCAGAAATTTATAGAGTGGGTCAAAGCCTGCATATCAGCCCCCTGGATTGCCCCGTTGGTTAATGGTCGTCCCACCAATTTCTTCCAGGCTTCAAGAGGATTAAGGCAAGGCTGCCCTCTATCCCCTGTGCTTTTTGTCATACAAGCCTCCGTGCTTAGCTTCCAACTGAACAGCAGGCTTCAAAACAAATCTCTCTCAGGCATCAGAATCGTCCCAAAGGTCAAGGAGGTAAACCACACCCAGTTCGCTGATGATACTCTTTTACAGGGAGCTGCCAATCTTAATACTGCCAGGAACTTCAAAACTGAACTTGACCTCTACAGAAGCAGCTCTGGAAGTGAAATAAACTACCACAAAAGTAAGATTTTTGGCTGGAACTGTTCTCCTCTCGAAATGCTAGAGATTTCTAGGATTCTTGGAATGGAAGGTATCACAACATAGGACACTTTCAACTATCTGGGCATTCCAATTTTCAAAGCTTCCCCCAAAGTTGCCCATTGGCTGCCTCTTCTGGACAAATTAAAAAACAAGATCCATGCATGGGGAGCAAACTGGCTCAACAAAGCAGGTAAGGTCGTTTTGATGAACTCTGTCCTCACCAGTCTGCCAATCTATCAATGCTATGTATTGTTAGCTCCCAAAACAATAACAAACAAAATTAATGAGTTGCTCCATCGCTTCCTCTGGGAAGGAGGCCGTAACTGTGAGAAGAAGCTCCATCTTGTGAACTGGGACAAGATAACGAAGCCAAAGATGGAGGGGGGTCTTCAAATTAGAAATGTGGCTATCCAAAATCTTGCCATGGGTGGCAAAATTCTATGGAATATGATTACTGGGAAAAGAACATGGAGCAAACAAATTCTCAGGAAAAAATACTTCAAAGGACACAAGGAGAGATGCCTGGAAAAACCCACAAAAACGCAGAAAGGATCCCCGATCTTCACGCTCTGCAAAAGGGCCCTCCCTCACTTCATCCCAAAGCTCACATGGATTCCCGGAAATGGTGCAAAAATTAAAATCTGGGAGGACTCTATCCTGGGGGATCAGCCTCTCAATGAATTAAACAACCTGGGGAATATCAAAACGTGGCTCCTGGCAAATAATCGCACCACTCTGTGGGACATCTCCATCTGGAGTAACGATGATCATGAATCCTGGGAAAACTGGAACCTAGGAGACTACCCGGAAGAGCTAAAGGAGGAAGCTTCAGTGCTGTTGGTTCTTCTTCAAGGGAAATCGCCCCATACTACCAGATCCAAAGACAAACGGGGTTGGGGTTCACGATCTGGGAAATATACAGCAGCTGCTGGCTACGCTGCCATCTTGGAAACGCCTTGGGTCCCTCCTAACCCAGCACCGTGGAAAACTCTCTGGAATTTCCCCTCAATTCCCAAAATTGATATTTTAATATGGACTCTACTCCATAACAGCATTATGACCAGCGACAATCTCAAGAGGAAAGGCTGGGAAGGGCCTTCACGCTGCTCCCTGTGCAATCACGCTGAAGAAACGGCTGAGCATCTCTTTACCAGCTGCGAGTTCACTAAAGAGGTATGGAGGATTATGATAGGATCTACTACTGAAAGACTGCCAAACTCAGTAATGGAGATCATAAGCAACTGGAATTCACTCTCTCCTTTCAATCTGAGCAAGAAAAACCTCCTCAAGCTCGCGTGGATGTGGACTCCCAAATTTTTGTGTTGGAAAATCTGGTTGGAGAGGAACAACAGAATTTTTAAAGAGGAAAGTAGACTCCCTCCTCAAGTCGCTGTTAAAGCCCGGACTATGATGGCAAAAGCGCTAAGTACTAAGCCTTTCATCAAAAATTCGACCAACCTCTCTCCTGAAGAAGATCGCTAGCTTAGGGAGCTCAACCTGAACCAGCAAACCACCGAAACAATCAATCCTCCTCAAAAGTTAAACTGGGAAATCAAGTTGGATGAACAAGAATTCATCAAGTGGAGGTCAGCCCTTGATGAATGGTGCCTCTTATTTAACGGGGCCTCGAAAGGAAATCCTGGACAAGCTGGAGGAGGCGGCATCGTCATTGATCCCTCTGGCAAGCTGTATCTGTCCTATGCATGGGGACTAGGATACGCCTCCAATAATCAGGCTGAGTTTCTGGCGCTGTGGCAAGGTCTAAACCAAGCAAGAAAGCTGAACATCCAGAAGATTACTATCTTTGGTGACTCCAGGCTAATTGTTAAGGCGTTACATACTAAGAAAGGGCCAACGGATATTAACCTCAGTCAAACGCATAGGAAAGTCCTTCTCCTTCTGACGCACTTCAGCACTTACAAGGCTTACCACGTGCTAAGGAATCTCAATAATCTAGCGGATGCTGAGGCCAATCGGGGCACTTCCTTGAGCAAGAGCCAGCTAATTGTCAATGCAGAAATGTCAAATCATCTGATTCCCTAACACTAAGGCTCCTCTAGTCTGCAACTTTTCAGCAAATGCAGAATCTAGAAAGATTCGACCCAGCCCTGTATCAGCCATGTGTGCTTTGGAGATGAAGCTCAAGATAGTAATTCTGAATATGCATTGTAATGGCCCTGGCAGGCTCTTTGCCAGTCTCTAATTAAAATTTTAACCGTTTTCGTAAAAAAAAAAATACATGATGACATGGATTTTTTATTATTTTTGGAAGGCCCATTTTAAATTGAAATTTCCTCTAATGTCTAAGAGATCCTTCAATTTGGAGTGATTCACTTACAGCAAAGTAAAATATAATCTGGTTCAATGACAACCACCCAGAGTAAATTCGCAGTCACAAGAAGTTTGTTCGCGATGTGGTTGTGGTGTCATTCGCGTGATCCACGTAGCATTTTGTTCTGCCTGCCAAATTGTGTGCTCGGAGTGCCACCTCGAAGGAAGTCAATCCTTGCTATGAGCTTTCTTTTGGTTTATGAAAAGGAACGAATAGTAGAGTATGGTTCCTTTTAATAAAATAGATTTTGTAATGAGCAAAAGGTGGATTTAGGATCTTACCTTTTTCTCTATTATTTTAGTACTTTCTTTTTCTTTTATCTTCTTGTTTGTTATTTTGTTCTTTTCCTTTTTTGAAAATAAGGAAGTTTTGGACCTATAAAAAGGTCGGCTTTCCTCATTGTAAAGGGATAAAAAAACTAGGAGGATTTTTCCCCAGGGATTAATAGAAAATTATTGTTTTCGGTTTCATGGTTTTTAGTTGAGTGCTCTTTATGGTGTGTGGCATTAACTTGTGTCACTGTGCATTTGTTACTAGACCCCCTTTTCCTTTCTATGTTTGCGTCGGAGACCATAAGCGGATGCTACCATCCTATTAAAGGGTGGAAATCCTAGCAGTTGCTTTCTTTTCCCCTTTGTGAGCGTGCATGCACGGGTTTGATGCTTACATTTAATCAAGTTTGATTGTGTAGCATCTCCTTTGTTTGCATAGCGCATATTATGCGTTTAGGAAGAAGAAGATCTAATAGCTGCCCTTCTGACACAAGGCCCTCGTGGGTTCTCCCTTGACTCCATTTCTTCCTTTAGGTGTACCGGCATTGGTCCATTAGTGGGATTTGATCATTCCCTCCTTCCGTCAACCATTCAAATACTCTTATGCTACAACCATTTCGCTAAGGCAGCATCTTCCAATCACCCTATCCGCAGTTGTTTCCTGCCTTGGCGATCTTAACACCAAGGACGCCCCCCTTGAGTTGGAGAAGAGCATCTCCTTTGTTTGCATAGCGCATCTTATGCGTTTAGGAAGAAGAAGATCTAATAGCTGCCCCTCTGACACAAGGCCCTCGTGGGTTCTCCCTTGACTCCATTTCTCCCTTTAGGTGTAGCGGCATTGGTCCATTTAGTGGGATTTGATCCTTCCCTCCTTCCGTCAACCATTCAAATACTCTTATGCTACAACCATTTCGCTAAGGCAGCCTCTTCCAATCACCCTGTCCGCAGTTGTTTCCTGCCTTGGCTATCTTAACACCAGGGACACCCCCCTTGAGTTGGAGAAGAGCCAACGTGAAGCGAGGAAGAGAGGAGCGTGGTGGCAGTGGCTGCTCTTTTCGCAGTTGCCATCGGGCCGGTGTGCCTAATTTTGGGCTTTGACACACGCACGCCGGTCAAGAGCGGAAACAGTAAGCATGGCATATACAAGAGACTTCCAAAGGATTTAATGATTACTCAAAGACACAGGTATATCTTATTGATTGTTATTATTATTGATTATTGTCACCATGATTCTGAATGGCATAATTTAAGTTGGGTTTTAATATACATCTTGGAACAGTTCTTACCTTGGATGCATGCAAATTCAGCTCAGTTCAGTATCTCACTTTTAGTTTGGGTGTTTTGACCTGGTGAACCGAGTTGACCACGTCAAACACGATTCCCAAGGTAGTGGCTAAGAATTTGACAGTGTTTATATTTGATCCAGACATGCCCAGGATCAATACTGCGGCTTCAGTTTTCAAAGTTTGGCCCCAAATTTCATGATCAGTGATTTTTATCACTTTATTATTGGTCAGATCATAATTTTTTATTATAGATTGCAGTTATTATGGTTCTCCTAGGGTCCCACAGTCCTCCATGGGGTATGAGTAGTCACTTGTACCATTCTACTATGTCTCCAAACACTTATATGAAGTCAGTCTGCTCCTGTTCTCAGCCTGAACGAAGTTATGATGATTATTATTATTTTCAGAAGATGTACCACTAAAAAATGAACTAGGAAATCGATTTGGCTTGTGTGGTCAAGGAAATGGCAAGGGAATTTCTCTGGATGATTTATTATGGCTCTCCGGACATATTTGCATCAGTTTCCGTCGGTTTGATATTCCGGATTATTTCTTGGCTCTCTTAGGGAGGATGTTCCCCATAGGGCGAAATTGGACAAGATGGCCAAAATAAATATGTGTAAATCAAGTTGTATCTTTAGAAATATGTATGGGGAGACCCCCTAATGAACCCCCCCATGTCTCCTAAGTGTCAAACTTACAAAAATAATGATTTATCATATTGTAAAAATGGGCTTTATGAGGTAATTCACCGCCCTCTTGACTTAGTCATGTTGATCCATATATTGATCCGTGTAAAAGTGATCTCCACCATTGATCATGTTTTAATCTCAACTGTTGGATGAAAAAGTAAGATAGGGTTGGTGTCTCTCGAAGGCCATATAAAGAAGGCACCCCCCTCATTGTATCCCATCGGGAAATTTGGCTCTTGGCTATTGGAATAGAGAAAATATTTTCAGAGAAATCTTGTCTTCTTTGTCATAAATTGTTTTTGTGCTTGATTGCAAAATTATTTCCGAAGGTGTTCTAGTTAATTTATGCTTGTTCCAAATATATTTTTGTGAGGGTCATGTTCTCTGCAGGAAGGCACTTTCTCTTGGTGCGTTTTTTGTGAGACATCCAACTCTCTCCATCCGAAAACACTGGCAATCAGTGTTGATGTATTTGTAACTTCGAAAGATATTTTGATGTATATTATCATTGTATGTTGTTGTATCCCCATTAGGGATGTCTGTTACCCCTTTACGAGATGTCTAAATTGTATCTAGACCTTGAGGTACAACCTCCATTGTAAGTCAAGGCAATAGTCTCCAGTGTAACATCATGTAATATGTAATTGTGGTCTCTCTAGGAGAAGCGGGCCCCATGTGAAATGACATGTAGGCTCGAGTCTTATATTTGGTCAGTGACTTGAAAGGGTATAAATAAGGAGGCGTTCTCCCTCATTTATACACACCACACACACTCTCTAAAGCACATGAGAGAGAGAGACAGTCGGAGGAGGAGAGAAAGATAGTTACTGAGCATTTCTTATTACTGCTTTTGATCATATTACTATTCTGAAGAAGTTTGCAGGGTTTTCTCCTTTATGGTTTCCCCGATGAAAATCTTTGTGTCTTGTGTATCTTTTATATCTTATGCATTTTGTTGTACTTGTTATTCTTTGAGGTAAAGATCCTAGATAATCTAATCAGATCTTAAGAAAAACTAACATGGTATCAGAGCCTCTCTGAAAGAAGGCACTATACAGCTGCGAGAAATAGGGCTTCCTAGTTGAAGGTGTTCTCTCCACAGATCATCAAGCAAGGAGGGCTAGGCTAACTCGCCTCACTAGGGCGCATCTGCTGGTCTAGCAGTTTCTGAAACAGAGAAGTTTCACTGTGCAGCCGAAATACAGCTACAATGGCAACTAATGGAAATTAGGGTTTCATGCCTTAAAACCCTAGAAGACTTATTTTAGTCATTCTAGAACTTTCGCTATAACGCAAGATTGGAGAAGGCTCAGAAGCGAAAACTTTTACAAGCCAAAGAGAAATTCTTGTTGTAACTTGTGTGAAAGTTTTAGCCTCAGATTCGCTATACTTCAAGAGATATGGTTCCTCCAAATCAGGGTTCCAGCCTCCTCCAGAATATTGTCATAAACAGGTGACCTAGGGAGATTTGCTATATCGTGGGCTATAAAGGTCCAAACGAAATTTTGCAAAATGTTACAGGTAGGGTTACAGGTAGGGCACGGACTGTAGTTTCTGTGGTATGCTTTTCAAACCCAGAATATGTAGCAGTGACACGTGGCAGTCCGTACAAGTTCGCTATGCTGAACAGCCCCCAAAACAATCACCTTGGGAAAATCAGCATAAGTCCCACTTGGAGAATCCATTTCTGCTCTAACCTGTGGGGTCGGAAAGAAGACATCAAGATATCTCATTGAGAAGTTTCAGACTGTAAGGATCCGAAACTTCGGAGATACAACAAAATCAATTTAAGACATTTCTACAGAATAAATTGGAGAAGTGGGGCTTACTGTTCCGGGAGCTTCCCACAACTGTTTTCATAAAAGTACATTGGACAGCTCGCCTTGAAAAGGCCAATATTTTTGTCCAATCAGAAGTTTGAAATTCCAAGTTTGAAAAATTAGGGTTTCCCTGATAAACCCTAGATCAGCCAGCTTCGAAACCAGGTCGAACACCTCAAATCGGTAAGATCTAAATTTTTGCTATTTACATTTAAGGTTCTCATTTCAAAATGACTAATCACACCCAGCTTGATGACAAGCTTGGTGAAGTATGGAAGTATAGGACCTCCGTGATCCTTGAAGAAAATGACTTGGATCAGTATTTCAGTAAGGAAGTTCTAAGAGCCAAAGGGAGATGAGGCTAAAAGCCAAGAGAATCATTGCAGATTCTAATAAAGATCATCTCATCCCTCATGTGTCATCCTTGAAGACAACAAAAGGAAGTGTTCGATGCTATGACGAAGCAACCAAAGAAGAATAAGAGATTGTTATAACCACCTTGAATGGCCTCCCAAGATCATGGGATTCATTCATTCGAGGAATGTGTGCCAGAAGGAAGTTGATTACCTTAAGTAGACTCTAGGAAGAGTGCACACAAGAAAAAGTTAGAATCATAATAAGAGAAGATAATATGGGAGCAACTGAAGATCAAGCTCTCACGATTCAAAGAATATCCCTCAAGCAATGAGGAATATGAAGGACTTAAATCTTGAAGAACCTCTTATCCATCTTAGCATTTGGATAAGAAATGATGCAGTTGTGAATGAAGAAGATGATGAAGCCGATGGCTCAAGGGGTCTACCCACCAAACAAATAAAGATAAGTATTCAATTGTCATTTCATGATATTGTTTGGTTGTGCATTTGTTTATATTCAGTTGATGTGTTATACATGTTTGAGTATTTGCATTTATAAGAAGTCAATGATGGTGTACAACATTCCATTACTACTTATGTAGATTGAAACCTCTTTGCTGGCATATTAGGAGCAGTACACACTCTTAATAACAATGGGGTAGAATGCATCTAGAAGTTATTGTATGTGTACATGATATGGATGAATGTTGTAGCATTGGCTAAAATAGTCGCATCGCTATGTGACATATATTTGTCACTACTAATATGTTTTGTAAATTATGAGATGTTTCTAATCATGCAATTGAACTTGACTTGTAGATCATTCCAGAGAACAAGTAATGACAGTTTAGAAGAGGAACCTAAAGATTCCCAGGTCAAAAACACTGTGGCAAAAAAAGAGCTTCATAAAAATATAAAGAGAACGGTAGATCCACCTCAAGAGATGAAGACCACCTTGGACACGAGAAATAATCCAAGATGAAGAATAGTATGACAAGACTTCCAAAGAAAGCAAGAGGCCTTTGACACACTCCAGTTATGTGACATTGTTGAGCGACATCATCGATGCAGAGCCTTCCAACTATGAAGAAGTAGCCAAGAAGAAAGGGAAGGAGACTATGATCAAAGAGTACCAGTTGATCAAGAGGAATGATGTCAAGGATGTGGTGCCGAGACCTAAAGGGAAGTCCGTAGTGTCTTCCATATAGATCTAGCATTCAGTAGATGGCAGCATCGTGGGATACAAGGCAAGATTCGTAGCATGAGGCTTCTCACAGAAAGAAGGCATAGACTACGTAGAGACATTTGCACCAATGACGAGGTACGCTTCCATTATATCCATACGTACAGGTATGAGATGGGAGATACACCAGCTGACACCAAGACAACATTCTTGAATGGTGTAGTCAAAGAGAATATATACATAAAGCAGCCACTGGGAGTCGAGACACTTGACAGGGAGACTCATGTGTGCAAATTAAAGAAGGCCTTGTACGAGCTCAGAAGGCACCCATGGGATAGCACACACTGTTACATGAGGAGCTTGAAGATCACCTAGAGTGATGAAGATCTTAACCTTTGCTACAAGGTTGAAGATGAAATCCTATAGAGGAAGACAAGCTCACAGATGGGTGCGAGAAGAACTTTTCAACAAAGTTCAAGGTAGAGGATCTTGGTATCTAGTGACCCTAGATGGATACATAGAATATTAGTAGCAGAGGAAGCTACTTGTCACTCCATTACAGAATGTTTTAATACATAGAGTACGAAAGGCAGAGGGAGAATGGTGCTCCACTTCATAGGGAGTGACTGCAAAAGATCCTCAGGTTTGACATGGTACGACAGGATGGACAACTTACTGATGGCTCTAGGTTTTACTGAGAGTAAAGCGGATTCCAACCTTTACTTCAAGGTTGAAGACGGAAGACCAGTGATGCTCCTGTTATATGTCGATGACCTGTTCCTGACAGGAAAAGAGGAACTCACTAAAGATGCAAGAAGGAGACTTGCTACAGAGTTCGAGATGAAAGACCTAGGGATAATGCACTACTTCTTAGGCATGGAGGTGTGGCAGAATGCGAATGATATTTTATTTGGTCAAGGAAAGTATGCAATGGAGATTCTGAAGAAATTCGGAATACTAGACCGCAAGGCGATAACCACACCTATGGCATCAAACTTGAAGCTTTTGTGTGATGCTTCATTAGAGACGGTTGATGCCACGATGTATCGTCAGATGATTTTTTCATTGATGTGCCTGATGAATACGAGACCAAACATATGCTTTGCTGTGAACAACCTAAGCCAGTTCCTGACGAAACCGAGACATGCTCACCTGGTTGCAAAGCATGCAGTGAGGTACCTAAAGGGTACAGTTGAGTATGGGCTCAAGTATGATACGAATCAGAAGACTAACCTGCATGGTTATGTTGATTCGAATTGGTAGCGCCACTGAGAAGAAGAGCACCTTGGGAAGCTTCTTCAATTTGAGATCCAGTATGGCCTACTGGTTTGGTAGGATGCAGTCCTGCATGGCGCTGAGTATAGCCGAGGCAAAATATGCTGCCACTTGATCGACTATTTGTGAGGTAGTATGTTCCTTTTGAAAGCTACTATTTGATTTAATTGATCTGACTTGCATTTTTGTATGATGCAGAGAGGAGCAGTGAAGCTCCAGTATGTGATCCAAATCGAGATCTCTCGAAAGAGGCAGTGATGAGTTCTAGCATAGCCAGTGAGACAGGTTGTCTGAGCATAAAATCCTGGCGAAGCTCGTAGGTTGCTCAAACGTAATCAGTCCTGTAGGTTGTCCTCGGATGTAATCAGTCCTGGCGAAGCTCACAGCTTATCCTTGGACGTAATCAGTCCTGATGTGATTCTATGCTTGAAATAAACAAAGTGAAGTTTGAATACTTCAGAGAGAAGCTTGGTGTACTACAGATCGAGGTTCCTTCCAAGGGGAAGTGATGAGTCCAGAAGACGCAGATACACAAGAGCCTTTCCGACATGGTGGTAGGTTGGTCCTCCCATGGTCGTTGATGTAAGTGTTGGAGCCTTTCCGACATGGTGGTAGGTTGGTCCTCCCATGGTCGTTGATGTAAGTGCTGGAGCTTTTCCAACATGGTGGTAGGTTGGTCCTCCCATGTCGATGGATGTAAGTGTTGTGTTATGTGTATCTGGGTTGTGCTCTGTGTAACAATGAGATAATATGAAGATGATGAGGTAATAGTAGGGTACACAGGTGTTGCAAGGCATGTAATCAGTCTTGGGATGGTCCTTCAGATTTTGCAATGGAATATAATCAATCCTGGGAGATCCTGCAAGTTTTGCAAGAGGCATATAATAAGTCCTAATATGTACCTACTTGATGAATTGCTCGTAGAGATGATGAAGACCTGGCAAAGGGCTGGGCCTACATCCAACATGAAAAACGGTTGGCACTATAGAAACTTCTAATGACAGATAGTATGGGACGATGATCAAATTATAAGAAGATGATGGAAGCAGCTATGATGAAGACTATGATTCCGTGATGATGACAATGCAATGAAGACCTGACCAAATGTGTTGATGACTGGGTAGAGAGAGAATACCTTCCTAGTTAAGAGGGAGTGTTGATGTATTTGTAACTTCGGAAGATATTCTGATGTATATTATCATTGTATGTTGTTGTACCCCCATTAAGGATGTGTGTTACCCCTTTACGGGATGTCAAAATTGTGTCTAGACCTTGAGGTACAACCTCCGTTGTAAGTCGGGGCAATAGTCCCCAGTGTAACATCATGTAATATGTAATTGTGGTCTCTCTAGGAGATGTGAGCCCCATGTGAGATGACATGTAGGCTCGAGTCTTAAATTTGGCCAATGACTTGAAAGGGTATAAATAGGGAGGCGCTCTCCCTCATTTATACACACCACACACACTCTCTAAGGCGCATGAGAGGGAGACAGTCAGAGGAGGAGAGAAAGATAGCTGCTGAATATTTCTTATTACTGCTTTTGATCATCTTACTATTCTGAAGAAGTTTGCGGGGTTTTCTCCTTTATGGTTTCCCTAATGAAAAACTTTGTGTCTTGTGTATCTTTTATATCTTATGCATTTTGTTGTATTTGTTCTTCTTTCAGATAAAGATCCTAGATAATCTAATCAGATCTTAAAAAAAACTAACAATCAGGGGGGGTTTCTCATGTGTTTTTTATCATTGGTAATGCTTCTTGATTTATCTTGCATTCATAGTTTCTTTTTCTGTGGATAAATTCTAACTTGATGTAGGTTGCTCTTGCAGGAAGAGGAGTGTACCAGCTCAACCTGGAAAATTCGTTTTAGCTTAGAACTTCATCAAATTCGCTTGGAATTGCGTCAAACCGGGGTAAAGTGTCATTGCACTTGTTTCTAGGTATTTGTGTTAGTATTTCTTTGTTTTAATTTCCAATCCATTTGGCGAATAATCAAAACCTTAATTAAAACCTTCAAAAAATTCTCTGGGTCATTTTGTTAGGATTTTTGGCAAAACATTTCTAGGTTATTCCACTCTTCCCTAGAGCTAGGTGGGTTTTCAAAAACGTCATCATTAGGGACTCCATCTGCCCTGTGGGCATGGCACTAGTCTTTGGGCAAATCGCCCTCCTAGGGTTTTCAACTAATTTTCCTGTTTTATGATCCATCTTTTGGTTTGTGCTTTAGATATTGTTAAATCCATCTTCAAGCCTTCTTACTCAAGTGTTAGATTTCCTTAATTGTTCATCAAACTCATCATTCTAGGCATACTCTCATTTTTACCTTCAATTCCCCCATGGTAGTGAATTTGATCATTTACACTAGCACTTACTACCTAGATCTATACAATACTTGTACGATCATCGAATATAAACATTTTGGGCCACGTCTCCATTATCTAAATCTTTATAGTCCAAAACATCCTTATCAATGACTATCTTCCTCAAATCTTGGGTTTCTCTAGCTACTCACCTTACGTAGATTGTTGCTACAATTTGATTTGGTGTGTTACCTTTAGGTCCTTCCTTCTAGGTTAGATCAAGGTATCCCCCTTTGCCACTTGGCGTATCAGTGGCATAAAGCAAAGGGTGTCCTAGTCAGTGTGACAACCAATCCATATCTGGGGGTTGGGATACTCATAGTTCACCTCTTTAGTTTCCTGTCCCCTCTACTGTCCTAAATAGGATATCATTTGTCAGGCAACTACAAGTTGTGTGATAACAGGTACTTAGAAAAATTTTGGAAAAATTGCCAAGTGTAAATACCAAAACAACTAGCCTAAATCTAGTAAAATAATGAAGCTTTGAAAGAGTTTCTAAATCTAGCTATTCTAACATGTTAAAGCAAGTAGATTTGAATGAACAAGATTTAAAAAACTAGATCTACTTAATTAAGACATTTGGAACAAAGTAATCAGAAAGAAAGGAGAGTTGGGGTTTGAAGAGATGGACAGAACACTTCAAGGCTTTCTTGATCTTTCTTTGAGGACTTTGGAAACCCTGCAACAATAGAATTAGTCTTGTAAAAATGCCAAAGAGAAGAAAAGAGACAGTTGATTTCCAATCCTCCTTCGAATCTGTGATCTGCAAAACTATGAGAAAACCCCTGCACAAAATAGATTAGATCTAGTGTGTTTGGAAACAAGAAACAAAAAAGAGCCTCAATATAGCTGAGTATAGTTGGTTGCTCTGCTATCTCTCAAAGCAAAACACAAGCAAGCAAGTTAACAACTATAAATGCTTACTCTATGTGTTTTAGAATAACCCTCTGTAAATTTGCTTAAAACCCAATGTTGAGTTACCCTGTATATAATTTTTTTTTTTTTATTGATAACCACAAATGAGTTTCTTCACAAATATTGCAGCAGAAGATAAATGCTAAGAAAAATAGAATAGCAATCACATCAATAAAGAAACCAATATTTTTGGGTATGAAAACCCCCCGAAAAACCCAAGATGGGAAAACTAGTGCAACAGTCTGAGGAGATATTTTTATTAGCAAGATATAGAACAATATAATCCAGAAATCGATTTTACCCAACCTTGCAAAATCGTACAACCGAAACTCACTGAAAACCCCAACAAGATCGTACGACCCCTACGTCAACCCTACAACAGCGTGTACAACCCCGCGTCAACATACGACCCTCTGCATCAGCATACAGCCTCTCAACATTAGCGTACGACCCCTTCGTTAGCGTGTACGACTGCCTGCGTCAGCTATGTACGGCCTCCTGCGTCAACTTGTATGGCCCCTCTGCGATTTGCTTGAGTTGCTCTGTCCATCTCCAGAAAATGTCCTTCAGCCTCACTCTCTGCAAAATTCTCCTGTAAACTTTCTCTTCTCACTCTCCCGCTGAAAAGCTATGAGCAAGAACTCTCTCTGACAATGAATGTGTCAAAGCTACTGTGTTGTGTGTCCTCTCTACCAAATCAAACTCCTTTTAACTCAATGGCCAAGCGAAAACCCTAACTCTTACTATGGATCAATGGATGAGATCCTCCGGTGACATCAATAGCCAAGATTAGATTAGCCATCACTTAAATTATTTTTCACTTGAACTTTATGAAAGTGCCTCCATTAAGTCAAAATAAAATTAGATCACATAATGCACTTTTCCTAAGTATAAACTTCAGATAAAGGCAATGATTAATCTGGCTTCTTGTTTTATGTCTTCTATCAAGCAAGGACACATGCAAATGATAGAAGACCTTCCTTGTTGCCACTTTCTAACACTCCCTCTCAATGAGGAAGGGATTCGGTAGCAACCTCAACTTGTCTCTGAACTTCACAAAGTTGTGCCTGCAAAGTGCCTTGGTAAATATGCCCGCTACTTGTTCATCTCTTTGAATGTACTCCAACCAAATGGTTCCTTTCTGTACACATTCTCTTAGGCAGTGATACTGGATGTCTATGTGCTTGCTCCAGTCATGGAACACTAAATTCTCAGATAGTCTAATGCCACTATGATTGTCACAACGAACCATCGTAGCCTCCAACTCACACTCGAATAACCTCGAAAGCAATTTTCTCATCCACATCCCTTCACATGCAACTAAACTAGTTGCCATGTACCCAGCCTCTACCAAGCTCAATGCAATTGACTTCTGCTTCCTGCTGAACCAAGAGACAACCCCTAACCCAATGCTGAAGCAACAACCTAAAGTGCTCTTCCGGTCTTCTACACGTCCTTCCCAGTCAACATTTGTGAAGCCTGCTAATTGTACACTCCCAATGCACTCATAAACCAACTCGTACTCTATTGTACCTCTAATGTAGCAAAGTACATGCTTCACAGCTGTCCAATGTACTCTCCGAGGGTCCACCATGAACTAACTCAAAGAGTTGACTGCAAAGCTAATGTCTAGTCGTGTATTGACCAAATACATGAGCGACCCAATAAGCTAGCGATACATAGTAGGATCAAACACCTCTGAACTCGATGCATCAATCTTCCTCTAGTTGGTAAGTAGAGGCGTGGACATGGGTTTACAACCCTCCATCCTTAATCTCCTCAAGATCTCTACTACATACTTCCCCTGACCAATGAAGAAGCACCCATCTCTCTATTAGACCTCCAGACCTAGGAAGTAATGCATCAAACCAATGTCTTTCATCTCAAACTCAACTGCAAGGTTGGACTTTCAGTCGTCAATCAGCCTCTCATCTCCTGTAAGAAGGAGATCATCTACACACAAAACCAGTATGAAAGGCACCTTCTCTGACAAGAAGTACAGGTTGTGGTCAGCCTCACTCCGCTAGAATTCGATCTACCGTATACATGTTGTTGTCAATCATTGAGTACCATGCCCGAGGTGCCTGCTTGAGCCCATAAAGAGCTCTCTGCAACCTGCATACATGTGACTCCGTGTTCTCCAATTTGAACCCCTCAAGCTGCTCAATAAATACCTCCTCCTCTATAACTTCGTTGAGGATTGAAGTCTTTACGTCCATCTGATGAAAGCGCCAACCCATCTCTGCTGCTAATGAGATAATAGTCTGAATAGAAGAATATCTAGCGACAGGGGCGAAGGTCTCCTCATATTCAATACCATCCTTCTGTGAATCCCCTTTTCCACGAAGCATGCCTTGTATTCTCCATGCTTTCGTCTGTTGCATGCTTTACCTTATAGATCCACCTGGATCTAACCACTTGTTTTCCTTCTGGCCTTGGCACAACCTCGCACACCTGGTTTTTCATGATGGAGGCATACTCCTCAACCATAGCGTCTTGCCACACATCATGTTGTGCAGCCTCCTCGAAACTGGAAGGCTTAGAGTTAATCAACTCTATCATCAGTGCCATATAGCTAAGTCTATCTGGTGGTTTGGTCCGCCTCATGGAGCTCTATGGAAGAGTCACCTCCCTGGAATCCTAAATTGTAGACCTAAACCACTTAAGTCGTGGCCTAGTGTCTACCTGTTGCAGTCGCTGGATATCCTCCTCCTTTTGCGGCTCATCCTCCAAGTCAATGACCAAAGGATCATGTCCACTTGACTCCCTCTGACTATCAGAACCTGTTCCCTGTGTCTGTACCAACCTATACATATGGCTCCTCCAATTTTACTCCCGAGTCCTGTGTTGGTTGCTCCTGTGCCGGTAAGTCCATAGATCTCTGTAAGGTTGTGTCCTCATCAAACTGGACATCCCTGCTCACAATGATCCTCTTGCGAGCCAGAATATATACCCTGTATGCTTTAGAAGTCTCCCTGTAACCAACTAGTAGCCCCTTCTCACCAAAAGGGTCCAACTTCTTCCTATTGTCAACATGGATGTGACAATAGCAGACACTCCCAAATATGCGTAGATAACTCACATCTGGCCTAGTGCCTACGAAGACCTCCTCAGGTGCTTCCTCCCCAAAGTTGTGTGGGGACACCTGTTTTGAAAGTAGATTGCGGTCCTATATGCCTCGCCCATAAGAATAGCGACAATCCCTAATCAAATAGCATGGCCTTGGCTACTCCTACCAATGTCATGTTCTTCCTCTCTGCCACTCCATTCTGCTGCGGGGTATGAGGAACTGTGTGCTCCTTCTTCATCCCCTTCGATGAACAAAACTCCAAGAACTCTTTGGAGGTATACTCACCCCCGTTGTCCATCCTCAATACCCGAATCTTCCTCCCTGTCTAGTTTTCTACGAGTCTTTAACTCCCGAAACCGCTCAAAGACCTCTAACTTGGCCTTCAAGAAATAGATTCAGGTCGACTTGGTATAGTCATCAATTAACATGATGCAATAAATGTAGCCACTAAAAAATTGGACACTCATGGGTTTGCAAACATCCCTTGTGCTCACTCTGTGGGAAAGGCTTCCTGATGTTGTGCTCACTCTGTGCGAAAGGCTTCCTAGAGTTCTTCCCCAACGCACAACCCTTGCAATGGTTATGGTTCTCCTCCTGTACCTGAGGAACTCCTGTAATTGCCTGTCTCAAATGCATCAGCGCTCCATGTTGTAAGTGTGCCATCCACCTATGCCACAACTCACCCTAACTATTGTTGCTGCTGACCAGAGCCTTTGCAGACTCAAAGTGTAGTTTGTACACCTTCCCGCTCTAGGTCCCAATCACTCGATCCAAACTCCTATCAAACCCCTTGGGCCTTATATACACTTTCCTATCACAAAACTTCACCTGAAAACCCTTGTCCTCCAGGGTGAAAACAGATATAAGATTTTTCGTCAAACCCGGAACATATAATACGTCAGCAAAACTGAGGGGTTTGTCAGACTCCCTCTGAAACGAAACGGTACCAACTCCCTGCACCTGATACCACGCATCATCTCCCAACTCAATGTGGAGATTTACTCCACCCTCCTGCAAGCTTCTGAAGAACCTTTTTTGTCATGTCATGTGACAAGATGCTCCACTGTCAACGTACCAGATGTTGCTACTTGTGGTGCTTTCGATGCAAGCTATCAAACAAAAAGCCTCATCGAAGCCTTTGGTGAACTCTTCCACCTCTGTTGAACTTGCCATCTGTATATTGTTCTTCTTCTTCTTGTCTGAGCATTGGGAGGCAAAGTGTCCTGGCTTGTGGCAAATAAAACATTTGACCTTTGACATGGCAATGTTCTTCTTACCACCCTTCTTTTTCTTTGCCTTACCCTTGCCCTTTCTTGCTAGGGCTAGAGTCCCTTCATCCACGATCTGTGGGAAACTATTGGATGAACTTGAACCTTGACCCATACAGATCTCTTCTTGCACAAAGTCATCCCACAATCTCTACCAATCAGGGAGCTTCTCCCTACCCACCACGCCTTCGATAAAGACGTCCCATGGCTTAGAAAAGCCATTGAGGGCTATCTGAACTAGCTCCTCATCCTTGGTCTTAGAGCCTACTGCTCCAAGTTCGTCCCTGATCTGTGTAAGCCTTGTGAGATAAGGCACCACTACTTCACCCTTGGCCATCTTGGTGCTTCGCAGTCTCTCCTGTAGCACCATATTTCGGTTTTCGTTCTTACTCTGGTAAAGGATTTCCAGAGCCGTCCATATTTCTAATGCGGTCTTCTTCCCGAAAAGGTGAGGGACAATTTGATCCTTCACCCCATCCAAGATAATCAACATGGCCCTAGAATCCACCTTCTTCCACCTAGCCAACTCTGTCGAATCTATGGGCACAGCCTTCTTGGAGTCAATGTGCTCCTCTGTATCACTAACATCCAAGATCCTCATGATCCTCTCTTTCCATGTAGGAAAGTTTTGAGCCTCCTAGAATCTATCCTCGACTCGCAACTGTAAGGTCATAATGAAGTGTACCTATCAAACCCTAGATCTGAAACTCTAGGCTTGTGTCTTCAATAGATCTATCCAGGCTTGTGTCTTCAATAGATCTGAAACTCTAGGCTTGTGGCTTCTGTCCCAGATCTATCCAATATTGTTGCTTTCTCTCAAATCTGCTCAAAAGAGCTCTGATACCATGTAAATTTCCTTAAAACCCAATCTTGAGTTACCTAGTATATAATTTTTTTTTATTACTGATAACCACAACTGAGTTTCTTCACAAATATTGCAGCGAAAAATAAATACTAAGAAAAATAGAACAGTAATCACATCAATAGAGACACCAATATTTCTGGGTATGAAAACCCCTGGAAAACACAAGATGGGAAAATCGGTGCAACAGTCTAAGGATATATTTTTATTAGCAAGATATAGAGCAATACAATCGAGACATTGATTTTACCCAACCTGGCAAAATCGTACAACTGAAACTCACCGAAAAACCCTAGCAAGATCATACTGCACCTGCTTCGGCATATGGCCCTCTGCATCAGCGTACGGCCTCTCTGCTTCAGCATGTACGACTACCCACATCAACGATGAATGGCCTCCTACATCAGCTTGTACAACCCCTCTGCGATTTGCCTGAGTTACTCTGTCAATCTCCAGAAAATGTCCTTTAGTCTCACTCTCCACAAAATTCTCCTGAAAACTCTCTTCTCACTCTCCCACTGAAAAGCTATGAGCATGAACTCTCTCTCTGACAATGAATGTGTCAAAGCTACTGTGTTGTGTGTCCTCTCCACCAAATCAATCTCCTTTTAACTCAATGGCCAAGCAGAAACCCTAACTCTTGTTGATTTTTCTTAGCAGCATCGAGAGCCCTTCTCTTAGGAGAATGGGACCACCTGGTCTGGGACCACGGTGAAGACTCAACCCAGTGTTGAGTGACCATTCTATTGAATGGTAGATACCTGGTCTGGGACCATGATATAGACCCAGCTCTGCCCTGGGTAGACTCAACCTTGTGTTGAGTAGACATCTGGTCCAGGACCACGATGTAGACCAGTCTTGGACTGGTAGACTTAGCTTAGTTCTGAGTAGCCATTCTCTGGGAGAATGAAGACACTGTAAGCCCTAGACCGAGTCTGGGCATGTGTGGCACTCTGACCCTTGATCTATGGGCTTGGTGTGCTTCTCCAAGGATTAGCTACCATTGGTCAAGTTACCCTAGTACCAGATCTAGGTGTCACACAGTGTGAGAAATAAAAGCATTAATAACTCTCTTGGTTTATGATGATGTACTTATGAAATCAAAAAGGACCACACGTAATGACCACAGGGGCACTTGGAAAAAGGCTAAAGTCAAAAGTCAAAATAAATAAAGACTTTTTGACCACAAGTGAAAGTCAAAATAAATAAGGACTTCTTATAACAGTCAAAGGAAGAAAAAAAAAGGACCCTTTTTGGTAAAAGTAAAAGTGAAATTAGGAAAAGATTAAAAATATTATTATTTTTATCTTTCCTAATCTTGTCCACTTACAAGTGAATGAAGGCTATAAAAGAAGAATAAGTCTTCTCATTATACACACAAGTTTTGATCTCACAGGTGGAGCTGCTATATTTTTTGAAGAAGTTTTTTTTGCCTCAGCCTAGGGCATCCTTCCAGCAAACCCTCAGCTAGGGTTTTTATCAGCACTTTGCTTATCTCAGAATTTTCAAGCAGCTCTTCTTATTTTCGGGTAGCCACCTCTCTCTCCTCATGGCTGTCCATTTTTTCTCTCCGGGCAAGTGTGAAGGCTCAGCTCTTCTTTTACGGGTTGATTGCTTTATTGGGCAGGCCACGTTAGGGCACTACCCTATCGGCACCCACGAGCAGCGTGCTACAGGCATACCTGTGAGGGTTTGGCCCACGGCCAACCCTCGGGCAGCCAAGGGCATACCCTTGCAGGGCTGTCATGGCCACGGGCTGCTAGATAATAGTCCCAAGCTGACTGTGCAGTCCACGGGCTGCTAAAAGGCAGGCCCCGAGAGACATAGAGCAGGCTATAAAGCCTCAACCCAACCTACAGCAAATTGCCCAGCCACCCCAACAGATCCAGGCAGCAGCAAGAAAGACACGGGCAGGAGAGAGAAACACTCAGGCAGCCTAGAGCTTTTTCGAGCAGTGGACAGAAGGGTAAATTCGAGCAATCTGATATTTTCTCAGGCAGTCTGATTTTCTTTTGCAAACAGGAAAGAGAAAATTTTATATTTTCTGATCAAGCCCTAATTTGGGAAAATTGTGGTTTGCATTTATCAGTGTGAATTTTGCACTGACTGTGGGTAAAATCCAGATGAATTTACGAGATGAGCTATTAATGCTTTTGGGGTTTTTGTCCTTTGAAGGTTTCCCCAGTGAAAAATCTTGTGTCCATGTGTGTTGATGTGATGAATGTGTTTTTACTATACTGCTGAATTGTTCAAGTAGATCTGCAAATTTTTTAAAGTTTATGCTAATACTAAAAATTCAACAACTCTCACTATGGATCAATGGATGAAATCCTCCGCTGAGATCAATGACCAAGATTAGATTAGCCATCACTTAAATTATTTTTCACTTGAACTTTATAAAAGTGCCTCTATTAAGTCAAAATAAAATAAGATCACATAATGCACTTTTCCTAAGTATAAACTTTGGATAAAGGCAATGATCAATCTGACTTCCTATTTTATGTCTTCTATCAAGCAAGAACACATACAAATGATAAAAGACCTTCCCTATTGCCACTTTCTAACACCCTCTAAGCTAGATCCGCCAACAAATTTAACAAAGGAAATCAAAGCTTTACAATATCACCTCATAACACAAGTATTCATCTAATGGCACAAGGTAGACCTCCAAAGTATTCAACTTTATTAAACAAAATAGCATCAACATTACAACAGCCATCGGTTCCTTGCATCCTTCTAGAATGAAGAAGAAGGCCTTACTTTTATAGAATTAGCAAGCCCAGAGAGGGTGCACCAAACAACTGGAGTGGATTGGGCGTAAGGTTGAGTGAAGGCGAGTCCACTTGGAGTGTCATGAGATATTTGTGGGAGATGTTGGAGTTGATTGGCATGGGGATGCGCCACCTCTCCCAAGAGAGATGCGTCCCCACCTAAAATCCTACCATCCTTCTCCTTATTCGCCACATGCACAAAAAGTTAACCACTTGAGGGGAGCACTCATAACTTTGGATTGATTCACTTGATTCCAAATCCAATCCAAAACATGATGCTTTAATCCTTAGATGACTCACCTTTAACATAAGAAAGGATCGCCACCCTTTCCATGTCATCTTAATAAGATTCCATTTGACTTTTGACTTTTGTTTTTTGTGTCAATTGGTCGCTTTTTTAGCATTTATTTGTCATTTTGTCACTTACCTAAGCAAAAATGCTTTACAGGATAATTTAATTGCCCAAAACATAGGAAAAGTAGATCCTAGGGTAAAGAGGATGCTCTGAGTGTGAAAACGAGCATCCCCACACCAAAATCGAGCTATGGACCGCATTTTTATTACAATTTGAAAATTTTCATTTAAACCATTAAAAATGGCCTAATTTTGCGGGAAATTTTATTTTTTTCGGAACTTAAAAAACCCCTAGGGGGACCTAGTACATGTACATACTGACTCAAAACAATGTCTAACATGTTTATACACATTGACACATGAACTTTAATAACTTCCCAGGGTTTAACCACCAATACAACCATTCTAGCTTTGGAGAAGCGGTGAAAAACTCGAAAATTATACATCACTTATTCAACATTGCATAATTAACAAGGGAAAAAACACCTTGGAATGATCAACTTGACGTCTAAGTCTTGGGAAGCCAAGTCCTTTACAAAAGTTTGCCATGCTAGTACATTTATTACAATATCCCCACAGGGTATGAACATGTAATTATTAAAAAGGGGGCCCAAAAAATGGCCCTGATAAACCATAGAACTCCTGAGCACTAATAACAGCAAGGGACTTGTTCATAACTTTGGCGGCTCACTAGAAATCCACTTAAGTGCAACTTTAGTGGATAACAAAATCAATGGATGAAAATTTTCTCTCATTTATATTTTTTAGTAATAGTTGGAAATGGTTTTCACTTGGAGGGGGGTGAATTACCTCCATGAGCCCATGTCTTTACAAAAAATTGATAAGTGATGAGTCTATTACACTGCTTGGGACCACTAGGGGATCCCCCTGGGGCTGCTCGAGGGTGGAACAGGGTTGCGCGAGGATAAATCCCTCTGCCCAAGCCCAATACTATCTACCCGAAGACTGCCCGGGCTAAGGAGGAGCTTCCCGTGACTGATCTAGGCAGCCGTGAAGGTTCTGTGACTGCCTGTGAAGATTCGGAGGCTGCCCGTGAGGATTCTGAGGCTGCCCGTAAATTTGTTGAGGATGCCCATGAGGATTTGGAGGCTACCCGTGGAGTTGTTATGGTCTAGGGTTAAACCCTAGCTTGGATTTGATGGTTGGGACTGATAGAATATAAGCCCTAACATACTTAGGGTTAGATGTAAATGCCCTAGCTAGAATCCTCGATGCTAGGGCATAAACAGAACATAAGAATATTCTCCTTCTTAAAGACCAGCGAAAATCTTCCTTTAGAGCAGCTGTTGGATGATGAGCAAGTGTGTGTGATAATGAAATGGATTGATCTTCTTTTATAGCCTTTGAATCACCTGGATGTAGACCAAAACTCAAAAAAACAAAATAATAATATTTTATTCTTTTATCTTTTTGACTTTTACCTTTAGTGGCACTAAAGGTCTTTTTGCACTTTCACTTCGACTCCTTAGTGGTCTAAGAGTCCTTATGTATTTTTTACTTTTACTTTTAACCTTCTTCAAGTACCTTGTGGTCAAAACAAGTGGTCATAGGGGTCCTTCATCCCCACTCAAAGTACATAATCATAAATAGAGAGAAATACTAATGCTTTTATCTCACACTCCATGTGCCACCAAGATCGGGTACTAGGTGTCTTAACCAAGGGTAGCTAAGCCTTGGAAAAGATCACAAAGCCCACAAATCAAGGGTAGGAGTGCCTCACATGCCCAGACCCGGTCTAGGACTTATAGTGATATCCTGGTAATAGACCAGGTGCCTCAGCCATAGGCTGCATAATTTGACCCAAGGTCAAATACTTGGTAACAGACCAAGAGCCTCCATTCTCCCGGAGAATGGCCCTCAGCCCTTGGTCGAGTCCCCTAGTACTAGACCGGTTCATCTTTCTGGCAACTAACCAGGTGCCTCCATTCAAAGAATAGCCACTCAGCTCTAGGTTGAGTCCCCCAGTGTTGGACTGGTTCCACATCTTGATCCTCGACCAGATGTCCCCATTCAACAGAATGGCTACTCAACTCAAGGTTGAGTTCCCCCAGTGCTGGACTGGTTCCACATCCTAGTCCTTGACCAGATGTCCCCATTCAACAGAATGGCTACTGAACTCAAGGTTGAGTTCCCCCTGTGCTAGACTGGTTCCACATCCTGGTCCTTGACCAGATGTCCCCATTCCCCTAAGAGAATGGCTCTCGATGTTGCTCAAGAAAATCAACACTGCAAGGATATTGTAATAAGTTGGCATAACATGATGAAATTTTGTAAAAGGCTTATTTGACTTTCACTTGATTATCAATGCGATACTCTAGAGTGTTTTTCCCTTGTTAATTATCGGTTGTTGCATAAACGACTTATATAATTTTCGAGTTTTTCACTCAACCTCCAAAGTTGGAGTATTTTCCTTGGTGGTTAGGCCTCAGGAGGTTATTAAACTCTAGGTGTCTATGTATATTACCATGCTAGTCACGTTTTTGAGTCATATGAACATTGCACTAGGTCCCCCTTAGGTTTTTTTTAATTTTCGAGAAAATTAAATTTTCTCGCAAAATTAGGTCATTTTTCAATGGTTTAAATGGGAAATTTCAAATTATAACAGGAGAGGAGCCCCTGCAAAAACGCCCAAGCTGAAGTCTCCCTCCTGTAGACAAGACAATGATTCCCGAAAAAATATATAGATCTCACAAAAATTTCTCGAATGTTAGGAAGCAAAAGACTTTCCAATAACCATCTAAGAACACCAGATACAAAGGCGATCCAAGAATTTCCACAAGAAAAGTTTTTCTATTATCCAGATCCAAGAGCCAAAGACCCCTTACGAATGAGAAGCTCTCTCCATTAAATAGGAATGAGAGAACCAAAATCATGACCACTTTTCAAATGAGTGGCTAAGATTAAAAGATACAACTGTTTAATCAACGGTTGAGATGAGCTCAACATACAATACATGGATCAATATAACCATATAACATAAAAGTGGACTAAATCACCCAAAGAGAGGGGATCCGACTCAACAAGAAATAAATGAAGCACATGGTGGGTCCCTGGAGTGTTAACTAACTCCCTCTAGGTGTCCTCATGGCACAATAAAATAATATAATCTTTTAAACTGTGTTATACCAACTTTTTGTACCATAGTTGGGTTACCTGAGGAGCCGTCGGTTGACAGGCATGTTCAATGTTTGATTCCAGTGTATCGGTTGATCCGTCTTCATGTCTAGCCAATATTGGCCAGCCAATTTTTTATTTGAATAATTTTGACCATGGCCCCGCGGGGTTTGTAATAAAATGTGCTAGTAGGGTATTTTTGAGTGGTTCGGTCTCCTGAGACGTAGAATCTCAAATAAGGTATTCCAGGGAGTGTTTTGCCCTTTACAATTATGCTTTGCATATAGCCAAGTATAATTGACGAGGTTTTCTCCCGCTTCCTCCAAAGCTAGAATGCCTGATGTTGAATTCTGGGCCTTGGGGGGTTATTAGAGCCCAACTGAGTGTTATAAACCTACTAAGCATTATTTAAGTAAAACATGGTCTTGTCCTAAGTCATCAAGACTTTTAAATTTTTTTCGAAAAAATCTTTTTCGAACGGGGAAAAAAAAATTTTAAAAATTTTTTAATTTTTAATTTTCCCTAAGTTTTTTAATTAATTTTTCCATAAATTAAGTGGAAAAAACCCGTTTGTAATAAATCGATCATCTGAACCCCGAATTCAGTGATTGAAGGCTCTAACCTTAAGCCAAAAATCATTCTTGACCAGCCAGCCAATCAGATCCAACTTTCGGATCATTAATCGGACACATAACGCTATTTTTCTCAAAAAAGTCATTTTTTAGGAGAAAAATGAATTTTTATTAAAAAATGATTATTTTGGAGAAAATTAAGACTCTCCAAATTAATCCAAATTCAACGAAATAAAAGGCTAAATGACATCTCATTGGGCATTTATGATGATTGGAGTTATCATAACTCAGCTTCAGTCAGCATTCAGTGAGCAATTAATTTATATTCAGTTAGCAGATTTGTCATCTCCAGCGAAAAAATGAGATGGAGAGCATTCATTGGTCCGATGATTTGATCGAGGTAAAGACTGAAGCTTACACCATCAGTGGCCTTCCCAAACCTAGCAGAGGCTTCATCCATACCTAAAAGGTGGTTCTACCTACATCCAGACGTCTCTCCTCAAGTTCACGCCTTTCCTCAGCACAGGGGCGCCTTCCACATGTGTGGGCTCAATCTGGGGTTGTTTGCAGTGGCTAGGGTTGGAGTGGGGGCACCTTGCCTAGGTGGAGGCCTCCCCTCACTCCCAGCTCTTGATTCTTAGGTCCGAGCTCTCTGTGGTGTTACCAAGTCGGTCAGGTTATGTAATTTGGTTTTAGGGTTTTAGCACTCTCTCATTGTATAAATAGAGGCTCTTTCAGCTCTAATCGGATGGAGATTTTGGGTATGAACACTCTGCCAAAATTATTGTAATATTTGTTTAAGATTGGAATAAAGTTGTGACTTTGGAGGTCCATGCATGAGTTATTGGAGTTGTGGATTCACATTGTCTTTGGTGATATCTCTCTTACTCTTCTTTTTTCAATTATTAAATCATTATTCATTGTATACTCTAGAAGGGCTAACAATCTAGTTTATGAGTATCTTGTTCGAATTTAATTTTGTGTGTAAGGGTTTTGCAGGGATCATCAAGGGTGAAGGACAAGCTTGAGATCAAGCTCTTCTTCATGAACCAGTGGCTTTTTTTCATCTAATTCCTTCGTTTTGCAGGTTCTTCTAAGCGCTTCTCAATCCAAGAAAGAAACATAACAGTGAGAGTTCCTCCTTCCTTCCATCAACAAAGATTAAAAACATACTTGGTTACTTGGATCTACGAACTTCCCTCTTCTAGTTCTCTCTTTGATCCCTTGCTTGCTAGCCTTTTCTTCCTTGCTTTGTTTTGTGCCTTTTCTTACCTTTTCTTCTTCGCTGCCCCGTTTTTGCCTTAGTTTACCACCCCTTTTCTTCACTTTGGACAGCCCTATTGTGCCCTAGTTTGTGTCCTTTTTTTCTCCCTTTTTGCCCTAGTTTTTTGGCCTTCTTCCACCTTGTTTTGTGCATTTTCTTCCCTTTTCTTCTTCGCTGCCCTGTTTTTGTATTTTTATGACAGCCATCTTCCTTCTCTTTCGCTGCCCCATTTTCATCATTCCTTGTATTTCTTTGGCCATCTAGCTCGCTGCAATATTCTTCTCTTCTCTTGTTTTTGACTTCCTCTTTGTCTTCCCTCCTTTCCCTCCTCTTCCTTTTATTTCAGCCTTCTTTTGCCTTGTTCTTTTGCTCTCATCCAACATCTTCTTTTCCCTTTTTTGCAAGTTTCAAGAAAAGTTTCAAATAAAAGTAAATCACTCTCATTTTTACGTAAGGTTCAATAATAATAGAGTTGTAGGCTTTCCTTCAAAAGTCCTTTCAAGGATTAAATTACTAAAGGCAAATTGTATAATTTTAATAAAATATCTTTTGTTTGAGTGGGGTTTTTAAGTCCCCACTCTCATCCTCCCCCATTTGGGGAGGCTTGTGTTGTGTTCATCTTTTGTGTATGTTTAGGTTAGATGTGTTTGTTCTCATAATATTGGCATCTTTTTCTTAGAATACTAATTGTTAGTCTATCACTTTTAATTTATTGATCAAGTTGATTACTTCATCTCTTAATCGTGTATCTTTTATATAAGTGAATCAACTTTCTAACATTCATAAATCTCTTCAATCTCACCATAAGGTGGATCAAGAGTGCTCTCTGTCAGAGAGTTTAATCAACCATCTTCATTTTATTTTTGTGCATCACATTGTTTAATCCAATTAATAGATTAAGTAAGACTCTTGAACTTGCAGAAACACAAGTCAAGAGCACTCTCTGTCGGAGAGTTTAATCAATTAACTTAATAAAACTTTTCAACACACACTTCCTTTAATTAATTAACTTTGTTGATCATCCTTCACCTAGTATGCTATGCCAACTTTCGGGTTGGGCTCGTACTCAGAACGGTGAACGGACTTGTTAAGTTCGCACAAGAGGAACATAATTAAAACTTTTTACCCCATAACCAACGCACCAGCGTTGTCTCGATTAAATACTCAAGCAAGTGGGCAAATTCCAAGTGTGGGCGTCGTGCAACCCAATTTGGGCACAGTTGGTTAAGTTATTGAACACCTAGCTGTGATCCCAGACAGGTCCGTCATGTCTTCGAACAGAGCCACTGAAGGTATTTCCGGTCAGGATTTCCAGACACCTTAAGCAAGATCACCATTAAAATCTTTTAAAATAAACATAGAGCACTTGCACAACCTAATATTCAATAGTTTTATTTCAAGACTTGCTTTTAATTTCTTTACACATTTTCAGCATTTTGACTCCGTAAGGCACTGGTCTGTTTTAATCCGCATAACTGTTATATTGGGATCAATTGTCTATGGCCTCTTTAATTTCTATCTGTGAATGCACATTTAAGAAGTCTTGAACTATTTCTTATCATTTAATCTCTTGTTAGCAACGTGGATTGCTTTATGTGTCGAACTCATAATAAATAAACACTTCTAATTACAATAACTCTTAAGTAACACCCATCCGCATCCGCAACTAAGTAAAACACTTTAACAACCTTAAGAGCCTTAGAAAACTCTTTTGTAGGGACTACCCCCCTTGGCTTCGTTAGGAGTTAGCCTAAACGGAGGAGGTAGGAGTAGGTGACAATACTTAGCTCTGTGCTTGCCCCCAAGGTCACACCTCTCCCACTTTCCTAAGTGAGGAGACAGCTTTCAGAAGATTTCTGCTGCTGGTGTGCAATCGACGGACAACACTGTGAAATTGTGCCTCCTTCAGGAAATCGTGAGCCTCCAAAAGCTCCAGAAAATAATCTAAAATGCCCAGAAAGATCGTTGCGGAAGGTTAATTGCGGAAGGAGGATGTGAAAGTACACCCGCAATTGTGAAAGGAAGGCACACCCGCAAATTGCAGAAAGACGGTTTGCAAAAAGATAAATGCAGAAAGGTAATTGCGAAAGGATTTTTGTTCGACACTCTGAAATCACGCGAGAAATTTCTGAAGAGTCACGATGAAGATACATGATTGTTAGATGAAGAGGCACGGCTGAGGGTATATAAGCAAAGCTTTAAACTTTCAAACAAGCGTCTATGCACATTCAATTGGAAGATCTAAAGGTGTACAAAATTCAGAGATCAAATTATCATAAGAGGGAGGTTGGGAGGCACAAGGACAGGCTGCAAGCCTGTAGGGGGTTGTGGACTCCTTCCAGTTGTTGCTGGTAAACAGGGTGTTGGTGCATCCTTCAGTTGTAGCTGAAAAACTTGGGTGTTGGTGCATCCAGCAAGTTGGTGCTTGCAAACTATTTGTAAATATAATTTTGCAGTAATAGGAAGTATTGGTGGTTTTCCCAATTGGGGTTCCACGATAATATTGTGTGTTTTGTGTTCATTGTTGATTTTGTTTTAAGTGATAAAAATTTTAATAGATTGCTTAATACTGATTCACCCCCCCTCTCAATATTACTTGATTTTCTAACACATTCTTGATCTTATCTTTCTAAAACTTATAAAACCTTTGGATCCAAATCTATGGACCATTGGAATCCACCTCAAGCATTGTAAATTCCATAATAAAAGAAAAGCGAGTGGGCTTTCCAAACGCCCACACCCCATCCCCCCTTGGGGATTTGTGTCATCTCTTTGATGGTTTGTTTTTCTTCTTTGTATCATTATATCTTTTAATGCTAAACCTTAGAATAGTTTTGCTTTAGTTAAATTGCTTTGCTTTTCGCTTTTATTTTGTAAAAAGTAAACGAATACTAACCCAGCTTTGCTCTCCCGAGTACAGCCTTCAAGCCTGAAAGAGACTCTTGGTTGTAGTAAAAGTCTCATCACTTTTACCTTTTTAGCTTTCACAACTCTCAATTGGAATAAACATTCGCCATTTTCGTGTATGCTCTTGCCCATCGCAGGTTCGCCCTAAGCATTGGGATAACCAAAAGCAGAAGTGTGCACTTTATAATTTTTTACATCTGACTAAGCAACTCACCTTAATAAAATCAACTTCCCCTTGAACATACGAAAATCCGGCATTATCGAAGTTCAAGACTTGTGGGGAAATTTTGCAAAGGAATCAGGAACCACTAGAAAGTAATCGTGGGGCCTTGTCAAGCTACATCCTCCTTGTTGGTGTAGTGTTGAACACACCCCCGTGACTCCATCTAGCCCACATGTCCTTGTGCGAAGCCACATTAGTTGAAATCCAGACATATTCCCAAGTACTTTCAGGTATATCGAGAATCCCTTTTCCCCCTAATCCACATATCTTTTAATAATTAAAATTCACCAAGTACATTTGCAAAACAGTCATCAGAACAACACTCATTTTTCAGACTCCATTTGGCACTGGTCTACATCATACAATCGTTTTGCTTAAAGTGAATCTTATGTGGATGGATTAATTTGTATTCCATGCTGTTGAGTTAATTTTCTTTTGCAAAGTCTTGTTTCAATATTTCCTTTCAAACTCCTAGACTAATTTCATCTTTTATTTCTTAGCGTAAAATCCTTAGATTCTTTTCATACAAACCACCCCCTTGGCTTCGCTAGGAGTTGCCCTAAACAGAGGAGTTGAGTGTAGAGTGATAGTAGCTCAACTTGAGACTTGTCCCCAAGGACACACCTAGTGGCTTAAAGATTTCTGCCACGCCAAACCCCCCAAGGTGCGTGAAAGGCGGCAACAATCCTTGAGGGAGTGTTAAAGTTGAAAGAGATGAAAATTATATTTTTTATTATCTAGTCCTTTGCCACTGCTATACTTTTACTTTAGTATTCATTTTATTTGATCTGCATTATTGATCAAGTTAGTTAAATTTTAAAACAAACCTTAAAACTTTAACAAAGAGCTCCAGTGGAAATGTACCAAAGCTATAGATTACACTGGAATTCGGATCAACAAGAGAACAACAAGGTTCCATTCTAGCTCCAAGGATAAGTCGGGTGCTCAACAGGAGGACACAAAGTGCCGCGAGTCTCCCTTCAACCTCTACCCCTCTAGCTCCACACACTAATCCTTATTTTCTCAATTTCCAAATAAGTTGTTAAAGTGCCTAATTATTCTAGCCACTCGATCTTTTTTCCTTTCTTGTCACCCAAGACTGGACCAACCAGCAAGGGGAGTGAATACGGGGCAAAAGTGGATCAAGGTTTATTTTTTAACAAAAGAATGAAAATTGTTACTCGAATCAAACTTAAACTAGCCAGCGCGATTTTGCAGGAGGGCAAAGCCATTTGACATGCAAGGAGTGGGAAAAATAGTAAATAAAAGAATGAAATAAACTATTGATCTAGACACACAATCCTCTTTCCGAAAGGAAGAGGTGGCGCAAAAAATTAATCTCACTGAAACAAATAATGAAATTAAGTCCTAGCCCTTCTTTTTTTGCTATGCAAGAGTGGGTTGAGCCGAACTATCTTTGCATGCAATGAGCGGCTGAAAATAATTGCTCAAATTTAGAAAACTAAATTCTAGCCCTTGCTCTCTTGCAATGCAAGGGTGGGAAAACCCAACTACCTTTGCATGCAATGGGTGGCTGAAAATTAGAGAAATAAACTTAACAACTTGGAAAATAAAAGAGTCTTAGGCCCAAGAGACTCTCTTGGCCTTTACAAAAAAAGATGAATTTCAACACTATTGAAGAGAAGGAAGAGAGATTTTGGTCCCTCTTGGCAATGGACTTTGAAGTGGTTCCTTTTGGGAACCCTTTGCACTTTGTTCTGCCCAAATTTGGGAAGAGTTTCCCCTTGTAATGTTAAAAAACTGCAAAAAAATGGCTAGCAAAATAATGATAGAAATTTCCCAAAAACACTTTGGGACACTATTGGTGTTAGGGTAAAACTATGAGAAAAAATTCTGAAATTCAAGACAAGTAATTTGCTTCAAATAAAACTTGCAACTGAGTGAATCAAATAGCTTTTAGATGCACAAATGAGAAACAAAATTAAAATGCAAAAAAAAATTAAGGCATGGAAGAGAATGTGCTTCTTGCTCTTCTAATGGTTAAAGAAGTGAGGTATCCAACCAAGGAATTCCACCCTTTAATATTTGATGACCTGCAACTTGTAAGATATGCTTCACAAACACTAAAAAATATGAGATTCTACACAATGATTCAAGAAATCAAACTATTCAACCAAGAAATGCTTGAACTTCTTAAATACAAAGGAGAAACTCATAAGATCTATAACAAAAATGAAAAGATCTCACCAAAAGCAAAGAAGTTTGCTTCCTTAGCCTCCAATAGCATATGCAAGCAGGTAAACGTCGGAGAAAATCACCACCAAGCAACACAAGATCTCCTCCAAAGATTTTTTATTAAAAACCAAATGGTTGTGTTACATGGTACTAGTACCAGCGCACCTTCAGAGGTTCCCCAGGGAGAGGGTCATTTTTTCAAACCATGATGGGTGTTATCTAGCATTTTCTGAGTGGTGGTCAAGGTCGGACCCTTTGGTCCTGTTATCACTAAAAGATGTTCCTTGACTGCTGAAAGAACATGGCTAGTGAATCTTTAAATTTATTGAAAGGATGATAAGATTTGTAAGTTGAAAGGCAGATGAATATAACAAGGATCAGGCTAATATATGAAAATATTGATCAGTGAATGTATAAACATATACAGGGCAGAAAGATCACGAGAATGAACTCATATAAAAAGAAGACAAGCTCTGTCCAGATCAATGATAAACATATAAACCATCCACAAAAAACCAAATATTGGAAAGAATCGTGGACACAATATAATATTTATCAGTTCAAAATGAAAACAGAACAGACCAATCTCGAATATGATCACTTCAAAGTCCTCTTTGAAAACCCAGAAATCTAATACATGCTTGTAAAATAATAATAATAAAATATCAGTCTGATCTCTGATTACACTCTCAGCCCTCGACTGGAACTCCCCTTTTTCCTGTAGGATGCTGCTGTCACTTAAATAGACAGTGGAACAAACAGAAATCGAACTGTCTTTCTTAGTTGGTCGCAACTAGAGAAAATGTGTCCAGAGAACCCAGCAAACTTCCCAAACGGTTGAGTTTTTTCAGGAAATTCCTCACTGGTCTGCTAAATGGGTCTTTTCTGCCAAAAAACCCACGTCTCAGAATTTTGATTTTCTCCTCCATTTGCTCACAGTTCATTGCATAAAAACGCCTGTTCAATAATAACGGGAATCCGGCGATCTTCCATTTCTTATCTCCTTCACGAGATATCTTTCAAACAATACATTTGCAAAATATCTCGAGTGAACATCCATATAGAAGTAAGCTGCCTGTAACCTCTGGCCTCTCCCTTTGGCACACTTAATCATTGGGCATTTGTCATTTTGTGTCTCTCTGGCACTTAGATGGACGTGTTTTTACCAAATTATTTTATCCTTCAAAATAATTATAAGGATTAAAATTCTTGGTGCTGCCAAAATCTGAAGATTTTGTGGTGACAACATCTGGCTCTGGCTGGGGATGGAGACTTCCCGGCAAGGCTCCAAGAACCTAGCAATTCCAGTGGCCTTTTCTATTGGGTTGGAGTCTTCATGCTTCTATCAAATTCCGGCAACTTGATTCAAATCTAAACACACATTACTGAAATGAAAACATACTGCTGCAAACCAACTGCTCGAGAAACAAGCTTATTCATCTACCTAATCCTACTTCTAACTGGTAGAAGCAAACTGATCATGTGTAATCATGCTTCCAATGAAGCCATGATAACATCCAATCAACTGTAAGAACTTCTGGCATGTAGCTAGAAATCAAAGAAGAATTTAACATTTGTAGTAGAAACTTGTTTTGCAAAGCATACTTACAATCATAATCTTCCTTGATTCCAAATTCTGCAAGGATGAAATATTTTGAAAACCGTAACTCCATATAAATGGCCATCAGGTCCTGCCAGTTGTGCTGCATCTCTAACTGATACAAAAGGTCACATTGTTTCTCTGCTTCACTTATCAAATGATATTTTATTTGTTCTACTGGAAAGAGAGCATGAACATCATGCACGGTGAGATATGATATCTGGTGAACTGTATCTTCATGAATCTGATCAACATTAACATCCTCAACTTCATTCTTAACAATAAGACAATGAGGAGCAATAGCTTGATTTGAAAAGAAATTATCCTTATTCACTGCAAACTTATTTTCCTGCTAATAAGCATGATCATGCTTATGAAAATCTGTCAAAAAATTCATAATAAAATAACTCTTATATTCTGAACCAAAAGCATTTTCTGTTGTATATATGAAATCATTTTGTTGATGTAATTGATAAGTAGATGCATCTTTCACATCACTGATAGTTGACACATCTAATTCACTAATTGCAATTGTTGGAGTTAAGGATAAATCTGAAGATGACATATTATCATTTTGACAGGAATAAAACCTCAGGGTTGATCACTGCTGTTCATACACTTCTTCCATTTCCTACACATTAAAATCTTTATCAATAATTTGATCATGAAGCTTGCCACAAACCCATAGATTGTTCTCCACTTCCTTTGCATCAACAAACATCTGTTGCAAGGATGGTGACTTTCTTTCTTTGAGGTATAAAAATAGATCGGGATGTTGTGCCATTGTGTATTGTATCATAGCAAAAATCTCAGTAGGTCGTATTTCAATAGGCATGCTATAATAAATATTGTGAAATCTTCTGTTGAATTCAATGATAGTTTCATTTCTCTTCTTCTTCAAGGAAGAAAACTCAAATAGGTATTGATCGAAGGATTTATTCTCTCCCCGGTATCTTGAAAATGAATTATAAAACTCAGTCCATAAACAAATAGAATGAGCTTCCAAATTTCTAAACCAGAAAGCAGCATCTCCAGCTAAAGATTTCGAAAATAATCTCATGACAACATCTTCATGTAATATTTCAAAATTATCAACAAAGTTTTCAAAGGCTCCCAAATGCTTCTCGACTGTAACATGATCCTCTCTAGTAAACTGAGGAAGATACTCAAAGAAATCAAGAGGATAAGAATTAAGGTAATAAGGCAGCTTCAAAGGTTTAAACAACCTATTTCTGATTTTGGCTTGAAAAGTAGTATGTTGAACATGAAGATTAACAAGCTGATGGTAAGGCTCACTAATAATGTAATAAGGTACTGAGATCTGAGCAGGTTCTGAATCGGTTTTAACCTCCTCGAGGTTACATGACTGATTCTCAGAAGGGATTTGAATACAAAACTCATTCTTATGAACAGGCTGGGATGAAGATATAGGATTAACATCAACAACATAAGAAGGCTGCAAATTTTCCTCTTCTAAAGATGGATATACAAAGGTAGGTTGATGATCATCCGAATAAACAAAACATAAGATGATTCTCTTAATGCGTGAAGGGAACATCAGAAATGAGCTGATAAAGAAAAACAAAAGTTCATGGAGAAAGCTCAAGAACAGATACCTGGTTTTACACTTCATCTTTTGTCAATAGGATTCTACCCAGTGATATCTTTAATCGTGGAGTCGCCAGGCAAATGATTGCAGTCAATCTCTTATGTCTTTCTCTTATCTGCCATCAAGAGCTGGATCTGTGTCGTTATTGTTCTTCCCGGGGTAGATATCTTCGCTCCTACGTCCCCGGCAACGGCGCCAAAAAATGTTATCACTAAAAGATGTTCCTTGACTGCTGAAAGAACATGGCTAGTGAATCTTTAAATTTATTGAAATGATGTGTTGAGGCCTGGAAATTCGCAGGCAACAATAGCAAGGGATTCTCCCCAGTCAACGTTCCCAACTAGCCCGTGACTGTTAGGTGTAGGGACTCCGTCCGATTTGCGGTCCAGCTACCGTAGGTCAAGTAACAAAAATAAAAGGTTTTACCAGTTGCAGCCCGGTCCACCGTATATATTTTTGTATTTTTGGTTTTAAGTATGACGTGCAAATGCCTATCTAAAATGCAGATTGATTGAGCATGCAAGGAGTGTTCACAATGTGATGCGCAGGTTCTTACCTCTCATCTTAGGCTCTCTTGCATCTAAATCACACACAGCGAGAAACTAAAACTAACTACCTAACCTATCCCTAGGGAGCAATATTGTTACTTATTAGCGAGTAATGTATTTTGTGCATGCATTATAAAAAAGAAATCACAGATAGTTGATACTTCTTTCAAACACACGAACATTTAAAGATATTTGGACAACCAGATAGCCAATTGCCTATGAACAACATTCATTACTCGTAGTGGAAATTTTTCATAAAGCAAACCAGAGATCATCCATGCAAGAACATAGGTTCAAAGAGTTAGAACGATCTCACAATTAATGGACACAAAGCTGAAAACGAAATAGTTCCTCTTTAACAAATCCATAGTATAACATTTGAACATTCCACCAAGCTTTCTCCAACAGGCAAACTGTAATTATTTATTGCAAAAGGAAATAGTTCTTCTTATAATATGTCTTCCAATCTAACTGGGAAAAAGATCCCCTACTTGTCTACATTCTCTATATTTATACAAAAGAGCAAAACCGTTGGGTTGCCCGCGCAATGACTCTTGGGCTTCCCCAACTCTTCATCTCCCATATTTTCTTTCATTAAGTGTTTATGAAAATTACAATATATTACAACAAAATGAATAAGATGCTCATGAGGAGGGTCTCGCTTGACTATTCAAAAATTTCTTCCATGCTGAAATCTCTGAAGCAATACTTTCGAATTCAGAAGGTTCCAAGAATCGAATATTTATTTCGAATTTAGCAGCCTAGTTTCTGATGACTTCTATTCTGGCTGCGCTCAAGCAAAGTTGGTCTTCTAACAGCTGCACACTAACCGCAGAATGATCTACTTCATTCCTCAGGGTCTGTTCATCTAAAGCTTTAATGTGCTATATCCTTTTTTCATCTTCGTGATACCTTCTTTGTAAAATTTCCAAAAACAAATTGTGTTCTGGAAAAGTATCCATTCTTTGCTCAGCCTCTACCTGACATCGATTGTACTTGATCAGAAGTCTCCTGAAGAATTCTGCACAAACCCATTTTGTCTTCTTAACAGCCTTCTTGAATTCTTAGGTTGTGCTGATGGCAAACTCCAGTAAATCGTAGTCTTGCCTTAGGGCTTCTTGATCTTTTGAAGGTAGATCGGCAGGAGTATCTTCATTCGCTTCTGATCTCGCCATCCTTCCTGATAGGACTTCTAAGATGTCCTGTGATCTGTCAACAAAATACGAAGAGGCTTCCAAAATCTCTTCCAGCCGACTGTCCACGTGCAAGACCTTGCACCTCTCTTCCTCTATGGCCACTTGCAACTAGTGCATCTTGCTTCTCCGTGCCAGAATGTGCTCCTTGAAAGGCTGAAGACTGACCTGTTGTTCCTTGGCCTCTCCTAGAGCTGTTATCAACGAGGTAATTTGTCCTTTGAGCTCTGCATTCTGCCCCTGAGATTGCCTCTCAGATTCTTCCATGTTGGCCTTCTGCAATTCCAACTCCCTTATCCTGCCTAGTAGCTGCTCCTTCTCTGCCTTCAACCCTTGACATTCTTGCTGCACCTTCTCCAAACTTTCTTGGGCAGCCTCCATAGATATCTTTTCTACCTAGAGGGACTGGAGCTCAGCTTTTGAAGACTTTATTTCTCGTTGTATGTCTTCAAATTTTCTCTTTAACCTATTATTTTCCTCTCTTTCCTTTCTCAGCGTATCTTTGAGCTGGGAAGAGGACTTCTTTAACTGTTCAAGATTAGTCATTATTCTATCCACATTGTCCTTAGAAGCATGGATCAATGCAGCTCCTGCTCTGATAGTGAACCTGGGGTCCTTGTCAGTCCCATACACTACAGTTGTATCATTTATCATTCTACCAGACTGTTCCCCAGTTTCGACCTTCCTCTTGGTCCTCTTTACTATCCTCTTCCTTTCCCTATCATAATAGATAGTGTTGAAATTTGGTACCTCCTCCCCTTTCTTCTGCTCAAAAGGGATTAGCCTAAGGGTGGGGACCATAGCCTATCCTGGTGTGCTGCCAGTAGCTGCCTCAGGATTTTGAATATCAGGGTTCCCCAGGTCCTGAGCCTGACTGTCTGCTGTATCGGAAGTTGAGTGCTCTATCACTGTCTCTGTCAGCTTTAGCTTCTCCGCTTCCTGCTTCTTCAGCTCCTCATCTATCTTTCTTTTCTTTTCTTCTTCCTCGCTCCTGACAGCTTCTTCTGCATTTTTGGCTGCCTCTTGTGCAGCTCTTCTCTTTTCCTCCTCTTCTCCTTTGAGCCAGCCTTCGGCCTCTTGGGCTAGTCTCCTAGCCTCTTCATTTCTTTTTCTAGTTTCCTCGTCCTCGGCCTTTGCCTGCTCATCCTGTCCTTTTCCACCTTTGGTGGTGATTTTCTTTTTAAACCTTCTTCTTAAGGCTGTCATATTTTGTGCACTGTGGAAAATTGACTCCTCTCTATCCCAGTGGCTAGTGTATTCAAAATGTACATTCGCCTCTTTGCAGTGCTCTACAACCTTATTCCGGGAGTCATTCCTATGGAAACGCATTTCCCCAAAATGGAATTTCTCCAACTCTTCCACGAATTCATCGGCTTTCTTCACCCTGGTAAACTTGTAGCTTCCCAATCTGAATGGCAAAGGAGGGTATGCTGCTTTCTTATGTTCAAACAGAAAGCTCCCTATGCCATCTAAAAAGACTTGTCTAACTGCCTCTTTGTGGACTACATAGTCTGTGGCATACTTAGGCAGTAGTGAGGGTGCTCTAGAGCATCCAAACATTCTGAAATATAGTCCATCTTCAGTCAAGTAATAGTCTGCATACTCTTCAATCACCTGCAATGCCTCCTCCAACATGCAGTTGCACTCTTTCAAGAAAATCAAGGTATACAATGGCATAATGAAGTGCTCACACACTTCCCTGTAGTGACTGTGGTATTTGTGGACCCACAATGGCTTGTATGCTGAGTAGACTGGTGTTCTTTCCCGGTCCTGGATACACCTCAGATTGGAGAAGGGTTGGTTGCACAGTATGCAATCAATCAGTGTAGAGCTCATGTAGAACTCTGATCTCTTTTGGGACACCCCTCCTAATGCTGATGCAATGCAAGCCAAGAGGCTGTTGGACACAATGTTGGCCCAGTTGAACACGGTCCCCTGTGTTGCAACATAGAAAATGATAGGCACCCACTCCAATTTGAAGCTTTTATCGTGGGCCCTCCCGAAAATCCTGTTCAGCATCAGGGCAATGAACCTGTAAGGGGTTCCTAGACTTGCAGTGTCATATTCTCCAGTCGGCCTAGTTCTAAAGTTCTTGCCAGGCATGAGCATCCTCTTCAATGTCTCGACTAAGTCCATCCTGATTGCCTTTAGCCAGTCCTCAGTCAACTACACCTGTGCTTCTGGTAAGTGGTAGGCCAAAGCCACATACCCAGGGCTATAAGCAGCATAGCCCTGTTGATCAACATTTGCTAAAATCATGGTGGTTACATCATCCCTGGGCAGAATCCACCCAATCACCTCTGAGCAAGGAAAAAGCTCAGGTCTGGTAGCAATTTTCATTAATGAAGACCTCTCTATATTTGCATAAATGGTCTCTTCTTCGAAACCTATGTCAGGTACTTCTTGGCGCATTATCAATCTGTAAATATCCCCCCATTGATATTCGGGTTCCACACCAATTATGCATTTGGTGTCCTCGTAGGTGTATTCGACCCTGGTAACGATTTCGACCTCGGGTTCCTCTTCAACTGCGGGAGCCTTCTTCTTCTGACGTTTAGACATCTTGAATTCTAAGGAATTTCCCTGTCATGTACGGGAATGTATTTTAGGTTCTGTTAGGTCATTTCCAGATAACATTTAAAGATAAAGACAACAGTATAAGCGTTTTACCTCATCTGTGCTAAACATGAGTGCAGCTATGAAAAATAAGCAAACAATGTTCAAAACCAAATGCTCCTGCCCAAAGACTAAAACTAGCTCATGCCCAACAAAATTCGGATTTAGAAAATCACGGCCTTCGTTAATATGAACACAGTCCCGAACCCCCTTCTCGGTGCCACGACCTACATGCTACGCGGAAGACAAAAAAGGCGCCTAAACTAAAACCAACTCAAGTTAGGACGCTGCAAGTGATAGCACACTAGAAGACAAGAGGAAGCTACTTGTTGTAAACGCTCACTTCACGGTCCGACTGGGTAATGCAATTCTAACCTAGACCGGTTCGGAGTTCAGATTCGAGCGAAACAAATTCACCGCTGCGACCCTGGTTCATAAAAGAGAGGGCGACGATATGGTGGAAACAAACAAGGCATCTCATAAGAAAGCCATGAAAGCCCTCCCTGGATGGCCAAACACAAATTGGGGGAAACTGGTGCGGACAGCGTAACGGCCGTCTGCGCCGATTTCCCCAACAATCGAGTGCAGGCTGCAAAACCATAACGGCCGCGAGAGAAAACATCAAGCAAAACCACAAACATCCCTTCCCAATTGACGGTCGGACCATTTACCTCAGAATATATACATGCCAGGACGGAAAAACCCAAGTAACCACCAACCGCGGAGACAACAAAACAGTTCGTCCAATTGAACGGAACGGGAAAACGAGCATAAGGGCCTACCTGGCACTGCTGCGCGACTGGTGGAGAAAAATCGTAACTTACACGGCAGAGCCACCTAGGAGCGAAGGTACCGACAGCGAAATTCTCGGTCTGCTCGAGCGAAAACGACAGCACAGAGAAAAGTCCAAAATAATAATAAAAAATGAAACCCCCAAACTCCACTATATATACGCCCCGGTCAACTACAATCAGCGGGAAAAAATAAAGTCATCGGGCGGCAAAAGGCTAAGGGGTCGGTGATCATGTCAATATCGCCTCCGCAACGACGGATGATGAAACGGCGGAGCGCCCGCAATGGTGTTGGCAGGAAAAACAAACTCGCATCGAAGCTCGCGAGACTAGGGCTTCGGGTCAAAAGATGATTAGAGAGCCGCAGCGGCGAACCCGTAAAAGAAACGAGTTCGGCATACCAATAAAATTGGAGTCCAAAAATAAATATGAATCAAGCGAAAATATTGACCAAGCGGAACAAATAAGTCAAACTATTGGAAGCACAGTTCCTTCTAGAGCCGCAACGACGAGAGTTGACAAGAATCAAAGACCGGCGAAGCAAAACGGCGGGGATCGGAAGAGTATGAAACAACTCTCGGACCACCTCGCAGAACCCCTTCCGCAACAGCGGAAGACGCATAAACAAAGGCTCCGATGGGATTTCAAAACAACTGCCGATAAAGAAAAAAAACACATCGGAGACCAAAAACATTTGACTTCGGACTTGATGTCTGGTTCTTCTCCGCAACGGCGGACGCGCAGATGACTAGACTTCCAACTCACAGTCCAAAACACTTCCGATGGCAAAGCAAAAATCAATTCAAACACTAAAACATTTCCTGCATAAAAGTAATCTTCATTCAAGCATCAAGCAAAACCAAAAACCAAGCAAAAACGAATTAAAGGAGGGTCACAAAAAATTTTGAATTTTGGGAAATAGTTGCAGCTGGAACAGGATGATAAGATTTGTAAGTTGAAAGGCAGATGAATATAACAAGGATCAGGCTAATATATAAAAATATTGATCAATGAATGTATAAACATATACAGGCAGAAAGATCACGAGAATGAACTCATATAAAGAGATGACAAGCTCTGTCCAGATCAGTGATAAACATATAAACCATCCACAAGAAACCAAATATTGGAAAGAATCATGGACACAATATAATATTTATCAGTTCAAAATGAAAACAGAATAGACCAATCTTGAATATGATCACTTCAAAGTCCTCTTTGAAAACCCAGAAACCCAATACATGCTTGTAGAATAATAATAAAAAATATCAGTCTGATCTCTGATTACACTCTCAACCCTCGGCTGGAACTCCCCTTTTTCCGGTAAAATGCTGCTGTCACTTAAATAGACAGTGGAACAAACAGAAATCGAACTAGCTTTCCTAGTTGGCCGCAACTAGAGAAAACATGTCCAGAGAACCCAGCAAATCTCCCAAACGGTTGAGTTTTTTCAGGAAATTCGCTAAATGGGTCTTTTCTGCAAAAAACCCACGTCTCAGAATTTTGATTTTCACCTCCATTTGCTCACAGTTCGTTGCATAAAAACGCCTGTTCAATAATGACGGGAATCCGGCGATCTTCCATTTCTTATCTCCTTCACGAGATATCTTTCAAAAAATACATTTGCAAAATATCTCGAGTGAACATCCATATAGAAGTAAGATACCCGTAACCTCTAGCCTCTCCCTTTGGCACACTTAATCATTGGGCATTTGTCATTTTGTGTCCCTCTGGCACTTAAATGGACGTGTTTTTACCAAATTATTTTATCCTTCAAAATAATTATAAGGATTAAAATTCTTGGTGCTGCCAAAATCTGAAAAAAAATTTACCAAATTATTTTATCCTTCAAAATAATTATAAGGATTAAAATTCTTGGTGCTGCCAGAATCTGAAGATTTTGTGGTGACAACAGGTCCTTTAAGAGTACTATGGCTTAATGGCGTTGTTGACTTCCCTTTGTTTTTAACCATGGGTTGGTGTTCGGCCTCCTAGGGGTGGTTACTGGGTCACATGACCCCTCCCACTTATTTCTACTCCGCCGACATTTCTTCCAACTATGAGGCTCTTGCCTCTCTTCCAAATCACCTTAGGCACCCTCTTGGTCCCTTTGTAGCCTAGCGCCCTGTCTCCTTATTGAATTTTTAGCATTAGCATAAACTTTAAAAATTTGCAGATGAACTTAAACAAATCAGCAGTGTAGTAAAAACACATTCATCACATCAGCACACATGGACACAATATTTTTCACTGGGGCAACCTTCAAAGGACGAAAACCCCAAAAGCATTAATAGCTCCCATTCTCCGAAGAGAAGGGCTCTCGATGCTGCTCAGAAAAATCAACACTCCCTCTCAGCGAGAGAAGCATTCTCTGCCATACCAAGCTTGTCACGAAAGTACACGAACTTTGATGTTGTCAAGGGCTTGGTCAAGATATCTGCAATCTGTTCATCTGTACGAATGTACTGCAACTTCAGAGCACCTCTCTACACTAGGTCTCTGCTGAAATTATACCTCATTTCAATGTGTTTCGATCTGTCATGAAACATTGGATTCTTTGAAAGCTTTATGCAACTCTGATTATCGCAATGGATGATCGTTGAGTCAAGTTTTCCCTCAAACAGATCAGATAACAACTTTCTAAGCCAAACTACTTCCTTGCATGGCATCGCTTGCAACAATATACTCTGCCTCAGCTGTACTTTGAGCTATGGAACCCTGCTTCCTGCTGGACCAAGAGATCATAGTTGATCCCATACTGAAGCAATAACCAGAGATACTTTTCCGGTGGACTGCACTGCCAGCCCAATCTGAATCTGAATATCCAGATAACAATACTCTGTTGCTGGAAGTATACCTGAGCCCATAAGTGATAGTCCCTCGTACATATATGAGTATGTTTGGCGGCTACCAAGTGTATGTGCTTCGGATCTGACATGAACAGACTCAGTGCATTCACTATGTAGCAGATGTCTGGTCTCGTATGCACGAGATACATCAGGGAACCAATGAGCTGTTTGTATAGAGTAGAGTCCACATTCTGTGAACTAGAGGCTAAGTCCCGCAACTTTGTCAAGTTGGTAGTCATTGGTACGCTCATGGACTTGCAGTTCTACATCCCAAATCTCTGCAAGATATCCACTTCATACTTTCCTTGTGTCAGGAAGATCTCACCTAGATTTTGCCAGACTTCTAAGCCAAGGAAGTAATGCATCAATCCGAGATCTTTCATCTCGAATTCAGAGGTAAGCTCCTTCTTACACTGGTCTATCAACTGTTCATCACCTGTAAGAAACAAGTCATCTACATATAGAACAAGTATCATGACATGATTATGAACAACTTTAAAGTACAAGTTAGAATCAGTTGTACTTTTGGAGAACCCCAAGCTATGGAGAAATCCATCCATCCTAGCATATCAGACTCTCGGAGCTTGTTTCAGTCCATACAAGGCTTTCTTTAGTTTACATGCATGGGTCTCCTTCCCATGAGTAACAACGCCTTCAGGTTGTTCAATATAAACCTCTTCCTCAATCTTACCATTGAGAAAGGTTGTCTTTACATCCATCTGATGTAACTTCCATCTGAATACTGCAGCAAGTGAAATGATGGTTCTAATGGTAGTGTACCTGGCAACAGGTGCAAATGTCTCGTGCTACGAATCTAGCTTTATACTTCTCCACACTGCCATCTGTAGCATGCTTGATCTTATAAAGCCATCTGGAAGTCACTATTGACTTTCCTATAGGTCTGGGAACAACTTCCCAAACATCATTCTTCATGATTGCCTTATACTCTTCAATCATGGCATCAACCCATACCTGTTTACTTGTTGCTTCTTCGTACGATGAAGGTTCTGAACTGATAAGCTGACTCATAAGACCGGAGTACTTATGTGGTCTTATGCTTTCTCTGAAAGTCCCTGGAGGAGCTTTATGCTTCTCGACTTCTTGTACCGTTTCTCGGTACCAAGCAGGTCTCCTTTTGGAAGGAGGAACTTCAAGTAGTTATTCTAGTGGACTTTCAATGTTCTCAGGAACATCTGGAGTTTGATCATCAAACTCTTCCTCCCTCTGAATTTCTAAATTTGGAAACTCAAGTGGAGCAACTACATCTTCTAGTGAAAGCTCTAGTGTTTGACAAAACACCGCTTCCTCATAGAAGATCACATCTCTGCTAACCTCAATGTACCTCTGTCCAGGTATATATACTCGATAAGTCTTCGAGCAATCATTGTACCCAACAAATAAGCCTTTCTTACCGGAAGGCTCTAGCTTGGCCCTCTTTTCTTTTGGCACATGAACATACACAAGAGTGTCAAATATCCTCATGTGATCAATTGCAGGTTTCTTCTTGGTAAAGACTTCTTCTAGAGTCTTCTCACCCAAGATAGCATGAGAGCTTCTGTTCTGGATGTACACAGCAGTTCCTGTAGCTTCAGCCCACAAAGACAAAGGAAGATCTAGATCAGAGATCATGGCTTTAGTAGCCTCATAGATCGTTCTATTCTTCCTTTCTGCAACCCCATTTTGCTAAGGCTTGTAAGGTACTGTTAGCTCTTTCTTGATTCCTGCTTCTTGACAAAAATCATCAAACTCATTAGATTCATACTCACCTTCGTTATCTGATCTCAAGATACGGATGTGTCTGCCAGTCTGATCTTCAATCAGTGTCTTGAACTCTTTGAACTTGTCAAAGGTTTCGCTCTTGGCCTTGAGGAAGTAAATCCAAGACTTTCGAGAGTAGTCATCAATAAACAAGACATAATATAAACACCCACTCAAGGAGGGTGAAGACATGGGCCCACAAATGTCAGAATGAATCAAATCCAAAATGCCTTTAGATCTACTCTTGCTTATGGGAAAGGATTTCTTAGTGTTCTTACCTAGAGCACATCCTTTGCAAATTCCTTCATGTTTTGGAGACACTTTTGGCATACTTGTGACTATCTTCTGCGATCCTGGGAGAGTTGTGTAGTGAAGGTGTCCAAACCTTCTATGCCAAAGTTCACAAGGATCAACTGGGTGATGTACCAAAGCATGAGTGGAAACTTTTGAAGCCTTGTAGAGGTCTCCCTCTCGAACCCCAATCTATACTGCTGAGTCTAGATCTGTGTCATTTGCCCATAAAAAGACCTTATTGTCCATAAAGAGGACTCTGTGGCCCTTATCTTCTAAACCAACAACAGATAAAATATTCTTCTTTAAACCAGGAACATAAAGAATATCATCAACATGAAGAACCGTACCTAAGTCAAGTTGAAGTGAAGTTGAGCCAACTCCTTCAATCTTGTAAGTGGAATCATCTCCAAGTTCTACCTGAGTAGTGAACTTCTTCTTTCTATAACTGGTGAGGGTACCATGGTTACCTGTGATGTGCCTAGAGGCACCACTGTCAACCAACCAAGAAGTAGAGCAAGCTGAAAAAGAACCAGCTAGAGTAGAAATCAAATAGTACTCTCTTCTAGGCTCATCAGTTTTATTAGCCTTGGTTTTCTTTTTCTTCTTTGGTTCTTCATCTTCTTCTTCCTCTGCTTCTGCAGCAGATGCCTGAAACCTTCTCTTAGGTTTCTTCTTGTTCTGCCTGTAGTCTCTAGCATAATGTCCAAACTTGTGACAAGTATAACATTCAATCTTAGGCATGTCAGAAAACTTACCCTGAGGTTTCTTACCCTTCTTTTGTTGAGGGAAAAGCTTCTTGAAATTCTTGGTCTTTGCTGCAAGCGCAAGGTTATCCTGCTTGATTACCTTGTCGGTGTTCCTTGCTTCTTCTTGTATGCAATCATGCCAAAGCCTTTCAAAGGTTGGCTGATTTTCTTTCCCATAGACGGATGCCATGAAGGTTTCCCAAGAGCTTGGGAGACCATCAACCACTATTTGTACAAGATCATCATCATCAACAGTAACACCAATAGCAAGGAGTTGATCTCTTACCTGTTTGATCTTGGTGAAGAAGGAACCAACACTTTCATATTTGTTCAGCTTCAAAGTTCGTAGCCTCTTCTTCAAGACTCTCTTTTGACTAGGAGCCTTCTTTTCATAAAGGTTTACCAACGTATCATAGCATTCTTTAGCAGACTTCCAAGGATGTGATGTTAGGCATCAATTATTCGTTGATAGAATCATAAATAACTCTTCTAGCCTTACCTTGCTTCCTCTTGTAGGCAAGCCTACCAGCATTTGTAGTTGGCTTTTCTATGACATTAAGAACAATGTCATCCAAGTCATTCTCATCAAGAATGGCTGTCAACCTGGCCTTCCAGGAATTGAAGTTTGTTGAACCATGGAGCTTCTCTTCCGGTTTGAAACCAACAGTAGCCACCTCTGTCACTTATCAAAATGTTAGATCTACAAATCTTATTCCAAGATCTAGTGAAAAACAATAGCAGCGTCCCTTTACTGTGTTTTCACATGCTAAGCTCTGATACCATGTTGAATTTTTAGCATTAGCATAAACTTTAAAAATTTGCAGATGAACTTAAACAAATCAGCAGTGTAGTAAAAACACATTCATCACATCAGCACACATGGACACAATATTTTTCACTGGGGAAACCTTCAAAGGACGAAAACCCCAAAAGTATTAATAGCTCATCTCGTGAATGAGATGACTTAGAAAATTCTTCAAAAGGTTCCTCAATTCCAGATTTGGAATTTACCCACAGTACTGTAAAATTTATCAGGAAAAATCAATCTGATTATTTTACCCACAATTTCCAGAATTACAAAAATTTCTCAAATTAGGGCTTTTTAAAAAAAACATAAATTCTCTCTCCTATCTGCAAAAATCAGACTGTCCACGTCAGATCTAAAAACACCTGACTGGTTGTACCTTGCTACCGTACAGTTGTACGGCCGTATGTATCTGATTGTACGGCTGCCCATTGACTGTTTTAGGCTGCCCATTGACTGCTCTACTGCCCGGCTTGTCTTTTCTTTCTGCCTGGAGAGAGAAAGATGTACATCCCATGAGGAGAGAGAAATGGAAAACATGGTTGCCCATAAAAAAGAGGAAAACTGCCCCAAAAACAAAATGTTGAAGGTGGTTGTCCACAAAGTGCTGAAGATTGATTTTCTGATAAAAACCCTAGCTAAGGGTTTGCTGGAAATGAATGCCCTAGCTGAGGCAAAAACAATCTTCAAGAAGACTTCAGTAAAATAGCAGCATCACCTGTGAGAGGAAACTTGTGTGTTGTAAATGAGAAGACTTGATCTTCTTTTATAGCTTTTGTTCACCTGTAAGTGGACAAGATTAAGAAAAATAAAAATAAAAATATTTTTATTATTTTCCTAATTTCACTTTCACTTTTACCAAAAGTCCTTATTTAATTTTTCCTTCTGACTTTTACCAGAAGTCCTTATTTAATTTTGATTCCACCTATGGTCCTTTTCCTGTGGTACAAAAGTCTTTATTTAAATTGACTTTTGACTTTGACCTTTTTCCAAGTGCCCCTATGGTACCTTTTTTATTCCAAAAGTACATCATCATAAACCAAGAGAGTTATTAATGCTTTTACCTCACACAATGTGTGACACCTAGATCTGGTACTAGGGTAACTTAACCAAGGGTAGCTAATCCTTGGAAAAGCACACCAAGCCCATAGATCAAGGGTCAAAGTGCCACACACATGCCCAGACCCAGTCTAGGGCTTACAGTGTCTTCATTCTCCAAGAGAATGGCTACTTAGAACTAAGTTGAGTCTACTAGTCCAAGACTAGTCTACATCGTGGTCCCAGACCAGATGTCTACTCAACACAAGGTTGAGTCTACCCAGGGCAGATCTGGATCTATATCATGCTCCAAGACCAGATATCTACCATTCAACAGAATGGTCACTCAACACTGGTTTGAGTCTTCACCGTGGTCCCGAACCAGGTGGTCCCATTCTCCGAAGAGAAGGGCTCTCGATGCTGCTCAGAAAAATCAACACTCCTTGGGCCTCTTCCACTGATGAGGTCATCATCTCCACCAGGCCGTACTACTTGTTTTGGGGGGGGCGTTGAGGGATTATCAACATTGTTGGGGTTAGATTGGGCATGACGTCCCCCTCTTGCCTACTCTAACCTTCAATTTGGAGTATTTTGTTCATTTTTAGCTATTTTAGTCATTTTTGGGTAAACTTTGGGGAAAATGCCCCAAGTTACCCATAGATTTGTTTATTTTATATTATTTTATGTTATAATTTTAAGTTGACATTTTATAATTTCAAATTGACATTTTAGGACATGTCAACCTGGTTTATTTGTATAAATGAGTGCGAGAACATATAAATAGATCTCCAACTTCATTTTCAAATCACACTTATGGGATAAAACTTCATTATGTTACTTTTTTACCCAAGGTAGTCTCTTGGAGTGATGCGCAACTCTTGGAGGGTTTTTCTCTTGCTCTTGTGGATGAAGTTGGATGCTCTCTTTGGTTTACACATGCTTTGTGGATGCTAGAATGGTTAGAAGAACTCATGCTCAAGTAAGTCTACTCCATTTTCAGTCTTACTTAGTGAATGGTAGGTAAATTTTGCTTCTTGAATGATTAAATGGTAGCCCTAGGGCTGCATTCTCTTTGAATATGGCATTTTATCTACTTTATATCCCCTTAGCATAGTAAAAGCGCTCCAAAGAGGAGGTTTTTACAAAGTTTATCCTTGGATATCCAGCTTTGTCATAGTTTAGGCTCTTAAAATGAACCCTAGATGTTGTTTCAAGAAGCCTTAATGTAGTAGGCAAGGAGAAATACCTCCAAGAGGAAGGCTAGTCACCTTCCTCTAGGCTAGGGTTTAGGGGTCTCATCCATTAAAACCCTAAGTTGTCATTCTTATCAAATTGCTCTTGCATTTTCATGTGTAATTATTGCATTTTGCATAGTTGATTAGGTTAAATTTAGGTCTGCAATTTTGTGCTTGAAACCCTAAAAACCAAAAAAAAAATGGCCTTCCTAATCCTAAAAACAGTCCCTCGAACTAAACCCTAGCATCCCTAGGGTTGTTTTCTAAACCCTAACCTACCCTTGTTCCTCCCTTTTAACCCTCGTTGTCCTCCTTTCCAACCTTAACCTCCTACTCTCCTTTTCCTAATATTGTAACCCTAACAGTCCTTAAAGTTATTCCCTAACCCACCTTCCTCTCACTCCTAAATCCTAGCGCTCTACTCCTTAGCATTCCTCACCCCTTAAACATCTTTTCCAACCTAAGAACGAGCCCTATTGTGGTCTTTCTTTTGGTGTTCCCCCAAACTTGAATGTTGCTGCTTCAAAATCAGACCTTAAAAAGCTCCTAACCTCCCTTCCTAAGGCCTTTTCCCTACTCCTTTTCCCAAATGCTCTCTTCCTTCAACTTCCTCTCCCTTATATCTTCTATTTCAGCACTAGAACGAACCCTAAAGGGACCTTCTAAGGTGGCATCTTGAAACAAGTCCACCACTGCCCTTCCCACCATACCTGCAACATTGCACTCAGATGTTAGTATATGTGTAAAAATGATGAAATGATGAGTTGTTGAATGCTAGTCTTTGTGATTGTAAATGGTGGAACTAAAATGCAATACTTACTCCTTGTGAAAAGAATATAAAAACACTGCTACTTTGAAGTCACTGTTGTCATGTTGCTTTACTGGTCAACTTTGCAACAACTGTCGTACAAATAGATGTTGATACAAAAAGAACATTTGACATGAATATTGGTTTGCATAGTTGTTAGATCTCATGATTGTTGTCGTTCATAGATATTCCATATTTGACCCACGCCATTGGCAGTGCTGAAGGTTGGTTACAAATTGGATACTAATGCTGCTAACTACTGCATAATGCTAATGGTGCATTGATGACTGTTGGTACTTACTGCTTTATCTACTGATAAAACTAATATTAAATGCAATTAGTAACTATGATGGTGATGATTAAAGGCTGTTGATTTTTGGTGTTCATTATTGTTGAATGTTAACCATTCTCTCATATATTTATTTCTTGTGCCTTCATCCTTCTAAACACAGTGCTAATACAGAGCCAATCTCTTGATGTTGGTAAACCACTGGTGAATTACTCTCTAGTTATAAATACGAATCGTTGTTGGTTACTATTGCTAGCTTACAACACTGCTAAGGTCATTAATTACTAATCTAAACGTCGTCAACATTCTCTTTATTGATGATCACTGATATATGCTAGTGTTCATTATCATACCGCTGGTGGTTGATGACAAACTACAGTGCATTATTTCCATGCTAATACATATAAGCTACTCTAAATAGTTATAAATAATCAATTATTCGAAGGTTATATTGGTTGTAAAATGTTGCCTAAATACATGTTTTAAATCTACTGCTATGATGCTAAGTTAAATGCTAACTGTCAAACAAGGGTGAATCAAGAGCCACATATTTGCAAACCTAACTTGTGCATGAACACACTATTAACACTGAACGTTGATGCCTAATTGAATTATCCTAGAGAACAGGTCGCGACAGCAAGACAGGAAGGGAAATGGGTTGTTATCAGGAATCTTTGGGTGGTTATTCGAGACTCTTTCCCCCCAAGATGGACGCCTCGAATGGGAAGCTCCAAATGATGGGCCCGATTGGAGAGACATCAAGGCACAGGTATCACTGTCCATTGCTGGAATGGCAATGGGTCTTTCTGGTAATCACCATGTCTTCTGTATGACGCACTCGTACCAGCAGATATCCTCCTCATGGCCGAGACTCATGCGAGCCCTGTGCGGCCTCTCCCAGACATTACAAGTTACCACTGGTTCTCAGTCTGCAGGCAGAAAACAAGGAGTTCAGGTGGAGTGAGGGGATCGAGAGGAGTTGCTTGCCTGGTTAGAGACTCTCTCTGGAACAGGGTCTCATTGGTAGCCGCCGACAAGCACGCCAAATTCATGTGGATTTGGGTCAGAGCCAGGATCGCCCCATGAGATACGTCTACTGCGAGATACGTCTGCATCGCAGTATGCTACTTTCCACCCGCATCCTCACCCTTTTCCATCCACAATGGAGCGGATGGGGACCCCTTTATGGACTTGTATACTGGCATCACCCAATACTCTATCGACGGCAAGGTCGTACTTATGGGGGACTTTAATGCTTGCACCAAAGATCTCCAAATCCCTCTCCACGACCGATCGGAAGACGTGTTTTGTACCGAGGGGATTGACCTGGTCTCGGTAGGTCTTCACCGGATTTTAGAGGATGCCTTGGGGCCCACTACAGCATATGGCAAACATCTCTTGCAGTGAGGGGAGTCCCACGAGTTGCTTATCCTAAACGGCCTCCCATGCTTTCCAAACTCTCACTTTTTCACGTGTCGGCCACATGGAGGTGGGGCTAGTGTGGTGGATTATGCTCTAGCCAACCAGAACTTGCTCCCTTTCATTAGAGACATCTCTATATCTCCCGTCCCTCTAGCTGACCACGCACTTCTTTCACTCTCCCTCCAGTTTGACCCTCCTCTTCCAACCCATCCCTCCCCGTAGAGCCCCTCGTCCCTACCTCGCACCACCTTCTGCTTCAACGAAGGCGACCCCGACATCTTCTTATCCGCTCTTCGCCATATTCTTCCCTCCAAAGCCCATTTCTCCTCACATGATTCGGCCTCTGCCAAGTACCAATGCCTCTCATTTGCAATCTGGGAGGTTTCACTTAACTCCTTCCCCCACTCCACTTGTACCACCTCTGTCACCCCTAAACCTGGCTCTTGTCCCATGAACAAGTGGTGCGATGAAGAATGCAAAACCCTCCACCGAGAACTCCGTTATGCCTTCCTCCACTCTCGTTCTACTTATCCCGACATTCAAATTTCTTACCGTCACCTCCTTCATCGCAAAAAACGACAATTTTTCTCTCAGAGAATACGGGAACTCTCAGCTCTCCTTGCCCATTCCCCCAAACATTTCTGGCATACCATCCTCTCTCGACGCTCTCCTCTCTCTTACGACCTTGACCCTGCTTCCATGTTTTCCCACACCTCCAATCTCTATGACATTCCCGGCCAGACCAAAATTCATGTTGCTTCCCCTCCTTCCTCCTACCACCTCTTCACTAGCAGCAATGTCACGGAGGCCATCCGAGCAATGAGCAGCAGCAAATCAGCAGATGAGGAAGGCTACCAAGCAAAGTTTTTCAAGCATTGTCTCTGCGCTCTGGTTAGCTATTTCGCTGATCTCTTCAACCATGTGGTGCATGAAGGGTTTCCTCTAGTATGATCACATCATATTATATATCCAATTCACAAGTTAGGATCCACTTATGATCCCAACAACTACAGAACGCTCCTGGTAGGCCGCACGTTCTCAAAGTTATATGCCACCGTCCTCCATATGAAGCTTTCCAGCGATCTCGAGCAGAGAAACCTTAGAGCCCGAGGCTAGGCAGGGTTCAGACCAGCACATCAAACTATCAACCATATTTTTACTCTCCGGCCCGTGATCGAGGAGGCACACCACCATTCCTCGAAAGTCTATTGTTGCTTCGTAGACTTTCGGAAAGCCTTCGACTCAGTTCCGAGAGAAGATTTATTGCAGCGGCTCAGAGACATCGACATCTCGACGACCCTATTGACAGCTATTATGCGCCTTTATGAGTCCGTCCAGGGCCGCCTTCGCACAACTTAAGGATTATTTGAGTTCATCCGAAGCACCATTGGGGTGAAACAAGGTCGCCCACTATCTCCCACCCTATTTGGAATCTACATCGATGAGTTGGAAGCCTTTCTCCAAGAGCATATCCAGGACGCAGATGGGTGCCTCCTCCACCATGTCCACCATGTCCTGATCAAAGATGTCTAGCACTTTACATTCGGGAGGCTCTCAAGCTTCGAGAATAAGTCCTCCAGCCCCCCATCAGACCTGATACCACACAGAGGATCATAGCATTTTTCAGTGTGCTACCACCCTCTAGAGGCACCAAGAGACCCACTGACTTAGATATTAACCCAATGACCAAATCAGCAAAGGTCGATGGACCTCGACACACAAGATCTTAGCGGCAGCCTCGTACCAGGCCTCCCTCCACGAGGCACTCAAGACCCTCTAGACCTCACAGACATCATTCCAGAGGATGCCCCACGCCCACCAGCTCGTTCGAGACAGCAGACACTATTGAACTTCCCTCCGTTTTCTTCTTTCGGCCTTCGATGTTAGGAGTACTTGCTCCCGGTTCCTGTCCACCTGAGATTCTTCGCCCATGTGCAGAGTCTAAGACAAGAGCTCTTCCTTGTTACAGCCCTTCTCGCATTGCACACTTTTACTTCTTTTCTCTTCTTCCCTACTTTAATTTTGTATTGTATCTCTTTTAAAGGAGACCGTTTGGTCCTCCTACATGCATGAACATCATTGTAACCGACAGTCCCATTGACCTACTTTATGGCCATTAGTGGACATTAATAAAATTATCTTATCTTATCTTATCTACTTTTCGTTGATGATGTAGTACTCTTATCTTCCTCCCCGGAAGGTCTGCAGAGACAGCTTGCTGCCTTAACCTATTTTGTGATCTTCGGAAGCTAACGGTGAATCTGAGCAAAACAAAGGTTATGATCTTCAATGGGGTGAAGAAAACCACAGACTTCTGTTTCCTATTCAAGGGGGAGGAAATCGAGATCGCCGGTACTTATACTTACTTGGGAGTGCAGTTCCCAGGTCCCCGTTTCAATCTACGACCAACTCTTCAGCCTCGAATCAACAAGGGGTACGGGGCCCAACCCTTTAGTCTTGAGACTCGTCAAAAGGTCGAGACAGGTATCCTTATTTAGCCTATTTCTCTTATGAGACCATTGCCTGCGCTACCCACTCAGGCAGAGCCAAATGTTGATTCACAGGGGTTTCGATCCTTCTTACATCAATAGGGATCCAGTTAGATCGTCTCCCCCTATTTCGGTATTCTTTGGATGCCCCTGGCCACCTTCTACCTACCCGACAATAGTTAAATAAGATCATCAGAGAGGATGTTTACAAGCAGTACGTCCAGGTTACATGGGTCAATCCTCCAGGAGGGTTGGGCCCAAAGATGGCCTTTTATGCTGAACACTTCCTAGAGATCAGAGACAGCCTCATTATCCAACCCCAGTACACGTTCCACCATTGGATGCATGCTCTTCGGATCCCTCTCGGACAGCTCAAAGTAGGATCCCATAGACTTCGGGTAGAGACAAACCACCAGATTGATAAATCAAACATGATATGCCAGTTATGTCACCTACAAGAAGTGGAAACCGAGCCACACTTTATCTTCAGATGTCCTATATACTATGAGATTAGAGGACGCTTCCACTGCTTGTTTAGGGGGCCTCAAACTCTAGCCGCCTTCTTCAGATACACCAATCAGAGATGTTTAGCACTTTATATTCAGGAGGCTTTCAGGCTTCGAGTGCAAGTCCTTCAGCCCCCTATCAGACCCGATACCACAGAGAGGATCACGACATTCTTCAGCGTGCTAGCACCTTCCAGGGGCACCAAGAGATCTACTGACTTAGATACCGATCCAGCTCCCAGATCAGTAAAGATTTATGGATCTTGACACACGAGCTCCCAGCGGCAGCTTCGTACCAAACCTCCCTCCGAGAGGCGTACAGGATCCTTCAGACCTCGCTGACAACACTCCAAAGGACACCCCGCGCCCACCAGCTCCTATTTGGGCCAGCGAACACTATTACACTTCCCTCAGTTTTCCTCTTTCAGCCTCAGATGTTAGGAGTACTAGACCTTACTCGATCAATTTGGATTCGGGATCCTGTCCGCACGAGCTTCTCCGCCCCTGTGCAGGGTTATGGTGTTGAGACTTGGGCGAGAGCTCTCCCATACTTCAGCCCAGCTCGCTTTGAACACTTTTACTTCTATTTTACTTCTTGTATTGTATTTCTTTTAAAGGGGGGTCATTTGGTCATCCCACATGCACAAACATCATTGTAACTGACAATCCCGTTGACCTACTTTGTGGTCATTAGTGGAAATAAATAAAATTATCCTTATCTACTTGACTCCATAAGGCCCTAATCTTTACAAGAGGTTGTGGAAGGTATTTGGCGTAATTATTGACATGCACATTGATAAGGGCTCTCCCCTTAGACGCCAAGACTCTCTAAAGAAGTTAAAGATTTGTGATCGAGGTGGCATTGGGTCACAAATCCTTGCACATGCTTAGTAGGATCAGACCCGATACCACAGAGAGGATCACAACATTCTTCAGCGTGCTACCACCTTCCAGGGGCACCAAGAGATCTACCGACTTAGATATCGATCCAGCTCCCAGATCAGTAAAGATTTATGGATCTTGACCCACGAGATCCCAATGGCAACTTCGCACCAGACCTCCCTCCGAGAGGCGTACAAGATCCTTCAGACCTCGCTGACAACACTCCAAAGGACACCCCACGCCCACCAGCTCCTATTTGGGCCAGCGAACACTATTACACTTCCCTCAGTTTTCCTCTTTTAGCCTCAGATGTTAGGAGTACTAGACCTTCCTCGATCGATTTGGATTCGGGATCCTGTCCACCCGAGCTTCTCCGCCCCTGTGCAGGGTTATAATTGTTGAGACTGGGGCGAAAGCTCTCCCATACTTCAGCCCAGCTCGCTTTGTACACTTTTACTTCTTGTATTGTATTTCTTTTAAAGGGGGGTCATTTGGTCATCCCACATGCACAAACATCGTTGCAACTGACAATACCATTGACCTACTTTGTGGTCATTAGTGGACATAAATAAAATTATCCTTATTTACTTGAGTCCATAAGGCCCTAATCTTTACAAGAGGTTGTGGAAGGTATTTGGCGTAATTATTGACAGGCACAATGATAAGGGCTCTCCCCTTGGACGCCAAGACTCTCTGAAGAAGTTAAAGATTTGTGATCGAGGTGACATTGGGTCACAAGTCCTTGCACATGCTTAGTAGGCACTAGCCCTGCTAGTTTTCCCGGTAATAGGTTGGAAATTACAAATGGCTCACAAAATTGAGAGCAAGAGAGAAAAATAGCATGAGAGCTTGAGAGAGCTTGAAAGAGTAGAACGATTGTAACTCAAGTGAGAAGGAGGGCCCTCCTTTTAAAGGAAAAGAGAGGGAGAGAGGCCCCCTCTCAATGTGACACATGTCTCATATGCACAATATCAAGTGGGGTGCCCCCATGAGAGAGAAAAAAACGTCCCACATAAGATAAAGGTGAACAATGGGTAGAATGGGGTCCTAGGGGGTGTTTTAAACTTGCCTTGGTCTCCCCTAGGCTTAGACATAAAAATCTCCCTCAAAAAAATTATTTTTTACTTAATTTTCAGTTTTTTTAATTCAATCATTTTTTCTGCTGAAAATTGACTGACTTAGGAAAACTTGACCATAACCCTACCAAAACTTAATGACTTGACTCAACACTTGGTACAAGGGTTTAGTAGGTCTCATACCATTTATTTTGAGTACCCATACCGCTATTTATGGGCACTAGGAGCCACTTATCCCTTTTTTATAATACAACATTTTAGGTTGAGGGACATTTTTTAATTACAAAAAAATAAAAAACACTAGGCAAAAATTAATGAAATTCCACAAGACTCTGGATAATGTTTCGCATGGTAATATACAACACACCTAGACCTAAATCACCCCACGGGATCGATCACTAGAACGCCTTTCACCACTTTGGAGGAATTTTGAGCGACAAACTCAACTAATTAAAGTTGCTAAAGAGCAAATTTAATTATCCAAGGAAAAAAACACTCAATGAAAGGACTTCTCTAATGATAAAGTCCTAGGTAACTAAGTTTTACAAAAAGTTGACCATCATGCTAACATATCCTTACAAAATCCCTCGCACGGGTACGAAAATTTCATGAAGAAGAAAAGAGAAGAAAGGGGCAAAATTGCCTTGCTAAGTCTTCTGGAGCTGAAAAATTTTGCTAGGCACACCTTGTTGGTCTTCATCGTACATGGTACACGGTTGGCCACCTAGTTGGCTTGGTGGTCAACATGTTATATAGTCGATAATGGTTCAAGCTTGAAAAAAAACACAAAATAAATAATAATATGAATAATATGAAAAACAAGTGGACTACCCCACTTGTAATCCATGCAAAGAATATTTGCATGCATGCTAAGTCGAGCTAGCCATGCAAGAGGACATTTGAGGGTAAGGATGGAGGAGATCGGGGGGACGATTGGGAGTGTGAAGAAGTGTGGGAGGAGGTTTACCAAGGGACATGAGAGTAAGTCAGACAACCGAATATCCGAAAATGGCCACCTTGGTCTTCTTCTCTAAAAAAGCCTTCTCAGGAGACATGCACCCCAAGGCTCTATGGGGGCTCCTATCCTGAATGTATACAACAGTACTACAAGCCTCAACCCAAAGAAAGAAAGGAAGACTCTGATCATGAAGCATCGCTCTACTGCTCCCACTATGGCCCTGTTCTTCCTTTTAGCAACTCCATTCTGCTATGGGGTATACGGAACTGTCAATTGCCTCTTGATGCCCACAAAACTCATCAAATGCATTAAAGGTATACTCACCCCCATTTTCTGATCTCCACACCCAAATCCTCCTCCCTGTTTGGTTCTCCACAAGAGCTTTGAACTCCTGGAACCTCTGCAAGACTTCTTCTAACTTCTTGCTCTTCAGAAAGTAAATCCAGGTCTTCCTGGAAAAGTCATCAATGAATGTGACATCATACTCAAAATCAATCAACGAAATAGAAGACATAAAACCACATAAGTCAGAGTGAATCTAATCAAGTACTCCTACCAATCTACTGCCAATGCTTGGAAAAGCAATCTTGGTGTACTTTCCAAGAGCACACCCCCCGCAAAACATCATTATGCTCTATGCTGAACTTAGGAAAGCTAGCAACCATATCTCTCAACATCCTCAAAGCTAGATGATGCAACTTGCAAGTGAGCCATCCTCCTATGCTATAGCTCGCATAAATCACAACTACTACTACCGTTGTGTGCCAAAGCATGAAAAAGTTGAAACAAGAACTTGTACAGTTACCCAGGTCTGGCTCCAATCACAAAAGAAGTAGATGGACTCAAACCAAAACGTGCACATGCCCTTCAAGGAAGTACACTCCAAATCCTTATCCTCAGTCGTGGAAACTGAAATCAAGCTCTTCTTCAACCCAGGTACATACAAGACATTCCTCAAAGTCATGGGATCCAAGGACTCCCTTTGAAAGGTAGCAGTCCCCCGCCCAATTGCCCTGACAATCGTGTCATCTCCCAACACCACCTCCATATCCAAACCTGTCCACGTGAACTCTGAAAAATATCCTGCACACCTGTCATATGGCTAGAAGCTCCACTATCAATGTACCAAGTGCATGTGGTGGTGGATACACTCAAGGAATGGCCAACCAACAGTGAGTACTCTCTCTCATCCTCTACATCAGTGTTGGTAATGGATGATCTCTCTAAATGACCGGTACATAGAGAAAACTCTCTCTCAAACCGTATTGTATACTCATCAATCTCCACAGCAGTTGTTGTTTGTTGTTGCTCCTTTTTGTTCGAACACTGTCCAGCATAGTGCCCAAACTTATAGCAAGCAAAGCATTTCACTTTGCTCAAATCTTTCTTCTGATTACCGCTCTGCTACTTAGCCCCACCCATGGGACCCTTCTTGGACTTCTTCTTCTTCCCCTTAGATGTCAAAGCCACATTCTCTTCATCATTCTTATTGTTCGATGAACTGCCCTGCACATATCCTCTCCAGGTCTCTTCCTAAACAAACTCATCCCAAAGACGATCCCAAGAAGGCATGTTCTCCCTAGCCACAATGGCCTCCACAAACATAGCCCATGTCTTGCCCACGCCATTCAAAATTGTCTGCATTAGCTCATGACTAGGTACAAACTACCCAACTACTCCAAGTTCATCTCTCAACAGTGTGATCCTAATGAGGAAGGAAGTAACATTTTCAGATTTAGCCATCCTGATGCTTTTCAACTTCTCTCTCAATACAATCTTTCGGTTTTCATTGGAACTTTGGTACATGTCAGTTAAGGCATCCCACATCTCATAAGCATGGTCCTTACCAGTCACATGTGGGATCACATGGTCTTTAAACTGCATCAAGGATAATTCTCTTAGCCTTGATGTCCTTATTGAAAGCTACCAAAGTTGTTGCATATGTAGATGCAAGTATAACCACCGGATTAGCTTGAGTGCTATTCACGATATCCCACAACTCATTTTCCTGCAATATCAACACAATCCTGGATTTCCAAGGACTGAAATTGGCTGCCCCGTCCAACCTATCCTCTATCCTCAACCTTGTGGCCATCTCACTGAAAATACAAGCCCAGCAATTCTACCAAGTGAACAAAAGAAATGTCTCTCTCAAGTCTGACAATCACTGCTCAGCAAATTCTGCTCCCTTCTCTTCAACTCAACTCTGATACCATGTAAAAGTTTCACACTGTTTTCACAACCCGGTTTCAAGTCTCACTGCTCATTGTTTAATGCCCAACCCATTTATCATTGATTGCTGAAAATGAATATTATCTCATAAACAAATTTTCAGAACTTGAAACACAAGAGAAAATTACAGACTTAGAGCAGAAGGGGGAAACCAGTGAGAGAGAGTGTTTTTATTTTTCTCAAAAAAGGGACAGTAGCAATAAAATCATGAATTAATACATCACTTATCTCAACCATAGAAGATAATTTTCAGTCTCAAACTCAGTGCCCAGACTGCCTTGAACTTCATGCTGAAAGGTACAGTACAGTACAGACTTCTCGTGTCTCAGTTTTCATGCCCTTAGTACAGCATGAATTAACCTCGATTTTTGTGCCTGCTCTGTCTAGAAATTTGTGCCACTGCTACAGAAATCAACTGTATGGAGTGCATTTAATGTTGTACAAACTGAGTATTAATTGTCTCAATTTTTGTGCTAACCATCTCAAAAATTGTGCAATAGTTATCCTCCTGGAAATGCATGCTTCCCTTCTCGAATTTCGTGCTTCCGGTATACTATTGTAGATGCCTCAATTTTTGTGCCAATATCTCACCTAGAGAATCATGCCCCTGCTCTCTCTCTCTCTCTCTCTCTTAGCTGCATCCTTCTCTTCTCAAGAAAGTTGACTTCTCTCCCAATCTCATGCTCTCTCTCTCTCTCTCTCTCTCTTAGCTGCATCCTTCTCTTCTCAAGAAAGTTGACTTCTCTCCCAATCTCATGCTCTCTCTCTCTCTCTCTCTCTCTCTCTCTCTCTTAGCTGCGTCCTTCTCTTCTCAAGAAAGTTGACTTCTCTCACAATGGAATGAATGCCTCTTCTCATGCCCCTTTGCCTTTTTGCTTTCTCACCCAAGGTGGCTGAATGGTCACAAGATCGAGGGCCCACATTGAATCTTGTGATCTTAGATCAATAGACGAGATTAAATCACTTTCTCTCCATAAATAATTATTTTCATTCAACTCCAACTAAAATAAATCAAAAAGTCACTTTATGACTCTAAAGTGAAATTAATTACACATCTCATGTAATTAATGCAAGGGCCATGTCACTTTTCCTCTTTTAGTGACTTCGGCATAAAATCACTAGGGGAACACTTTCCTAGGTACAAAGTCAACAGTTATAAGGTCACATAGAACAATGTGTGTTTTGTAGATAAATAAAGAGATAAAGAATTGAAAAATGTTTACACAAGGACCTGTATTTAAGCAAAGTTTCTAAAACCAATGTCTGCATAGTAGGCATATATGTTGAAGATAAAAAGTTAAAACCATTGTATGATGCATTGGCGATGAAAGAAATGCTTACAAGGCAGTTACATTATTGGAAACCCAGTTGGAATCCTATCATTACAACTCGCACATAAAAATCCCTTGCCATCACTTGTGTTGAGTTCCTTTAGAAATAATAATTCTTGGTGAAAAATAAACAGTTGATAAAGATGCAGTTGTTGTATGAGTCTAATGGAAAGAAATAAACCACTCTCTTAGGTAAGGATGAAGATTGAATTTTTAATTTTGAGTTGTATAAAACCAGGATGAAGATCGAATTCCTCCCAGTTAATCATATTTTCATTCTTAGCCTCTCAAATATTTTTCTTGCCTTACCCTTAATTACATCACTATTCATGTAACTGAAAGTAAACCAACATAGAGTGCAAAAACTTGAGGAAAGGTTTCCAACTTGAGGGATTTGATCTCTCTTGGCACATAATAGATATGGAGTTAAGATGGATCTACACTGTTAAATACACAATTCACCTCTTATTTGTAACATCATTCTTTAAACAAGTGACTCATTCTTTTAGCCGATTGGCACCATATCTATCATTGAGATCTCTTCATAATGTGATCCATTGTTCATGGCTTTTCTCTCTAGTGCTGCAATCTATTGTTCGTGGGTGATATCTCTCTATGGCGCACTTGATAGTTTTTTTTAATTGTGCACTAGTGTTGATTTCTCTTTTACCCTAGTGTTGATTTACCTTCACTTTGTGCAGATTTAGGGTATACTGGTGGTTCCATTCAATATTTTCTCTCTTTTGTGAATCTCCACACATAATCTTTGGAAACCTTAAGTGGAGCTAACAAAGGCCGCCTTTGCCTGGTCCATTACCTTGGGTGGACTTGTTGTTGGCCATAGGCTGAGCCATCTTGGAATCCCTCAGCCTCTGTTGCTGTTCTATGAGCAGCCCAGAAGCCTCAAGCATTTTTCTGCCCTAGTCATAGAATTCTGCCCTTCTAGGGGACAAACAGCTCCGGACTGTCGTGTTTCATGCTACATGGCAATTTATTGGAATTGAATTTTTACTTGATAAGAAAAAAATGAAAGCAACTTTGTTTACTTAGTCCCAAGCAAATAAGATTTTTTCTTGGACTGGCAGTACATTGATATGTGCTAGTCTTCACTGCAGATCACAGCGCAAGTCCAGACGGTGGTGCTGGATGTGGCACACCTATGCCTACTGCTGGAGTACTGGAAAGGGTGCCTGCACCATGAGTAGGGAGCCTCATATTGAACCTCCAGCACTTTCTACTTGCTCCCAACAGTCTTATCACAGCGAGAGGAGTCCCAGACACAGAGCTGGCTAGGCTGTGAAGAAGGGAAGAGAGAGTTGCCACAGTTGGCCACGCAGCCCTCCAGCACAGCGATGGTGATAAATTTCTGACACTTACACTAACAATCTCAGAAAATGAAAGGCAGGCAAAAATTATCGCAAGGATACTGTTATTCTTGACGTAGAGCCAAAGAATGATGGGTGGGGACCCACCAATAATGATAGCACAAAACTCCTCCTGGTGCAGGACTGATATCAGCGGCAGCCTAAATGATTTTTCTGGATGAATGTTGTTATTATTTTGTGTGGCTGAAAGGAAATGTTTTGTTTGACTCAGTTTACTAGTTAAATGGCCAAGTGACCCTCTCAGAACATTTGATGTAATTGATATATGGCCAAGCGGCGGACAGATGATGTAGGGCAATTTTGGTAGCTTTAATGGCTTTTTTAGCCTTCTTTATTCTAGCATATAGCTGACTTCCTGAGATGATGTAAGGCAATTTCGGTAGCCTTAATGTCTTTTTTAGCCTTCTTTTTTCTAGTTTATAAGCTGACTTCCTCATAGGAAAAGAGACAGTCTCAGAAAAGTTTAATAAGACTGCTTAAAAACCCAATATATTTCATTGCATTCTCCATTATATTGTGACTGATTTGATTTCTGATTTTGGGAGAAAAGGTCCTATTGAGCAAGGTAGGTCTCAACGGGCTTCGGGGTCGGGAAATTGCGACTAGATTTTATTTATAACTCTGGGAGAATAGGTCCTTTGGACCCAGTCTCAAAGGATTTCAGGGTTATAACAGCTGCGTTTGCAATGAGAAGGGGTATTTTTGTATATACTTAACTCAAAAGAGACATGAATGAGCATTCAATACCTGATGATGCTCAATGCGAGTGGCTGTGTTATTCCATGTCAAAACGGTGTCCTCTGCACAAAATCCGCGTAATGTGATCTTATTCTTTGTCTTGGGCACGTATATGGGCTGCCTGTAAACCCCGGGCCAGACATCGATGGTAATTCTCTCGTTATTGCGGAGAGGAACTGCGTCTATGGCGGCCTGCACGTTACTGAAATGCCCTTTCCCATCCTGTGCCACTACCAGCAACTTACCGCCTCCGATCCGCGCCATGGAAACTCTAAAGCAATTTATATTTCGAAGAACTTTGTCTCAAATCGTCAGGAGGAGAATTTTCTGGAGTAATGCTGATCCGAGGGGAATGTCTGGTGAAGCTTGTGGCTGCATTAATATCCCAGAGTGTTTATGATGCCATTTTGAAACGGAGAAGATTGGGCACTGTGCCGTTTTCAACCATTTTCTAATCGAAATTGTTGGCAGGAGCTCTGTAATTCAATTGTTGGGATGAAATGGCCTAGGGCTTGGGGTCGGAATAGCATAACATGTGTCCACAAAAAGATAGATCTCTGCCAGGCAACCACAATAGTGTTGAATCCTACCTGGTACGTTATCGAAATGCCACGTTATTAACTGACAGGATTGTTGCTTTCTATACAATATGATTTCACGCGTCAGCACCGTTTCATGTTTTAATTGAAACGTCAGCCCATGCCCGTGCGCGTAGGGGCTGCCCTGCAGCCCTATGCAAGGGCAACCTCTTCTTAGGACCAATTTCTATATACAAATTTTACTGGTTTTTATCAAAAATTGGTTGGAAAAGTGTGGCATTTTAGTTGTTGTTTATCTTATTTGCTTCCTGAAAATGGAAAATGCTGAATTTGGAATTTTTTTTATTTCAAAACGTATTAAACCATGCATAGAAAATTTAACACTTAAGGAGTTGTTGGAAGGAAAATGACCCTCTCATGTTAATATAATATGTTATTGTTCTTATCTCTTGTCTCTGTGATGTATATATGTTTTAGTATGTATTATTGGTAGTCTTATGTGATCTGTGAGATTTCAACAAACCGTCTATCTTAAGCGAACTTTAGTCAAATCACATTAATGCATTAGGTCATAGTAATGTTTGAATTGAATTGAAGAAATTGTAATGACATCCACGAGACCAAGGAGTCTAAGGGACTTAGAGCTCCAAACAACAATCACATTTTCAAATTTTTCTCTATTGTATATCTCTTGTCATGAATCTTGATGAAGAAATTCGCAGTTTGGAGAATTCTTGTTTCCTCAAACAATTCAATTAAATTGTTCGCTCTCAGTTTGCTTTCAAACTAATTACGAATATCCTCACATGGCGAAGATTCCATGATGAAGTGTCATTTGGTTTCAATCGCTCCTTTCTTACAAAAGATGCAAGTTATTTCTTCCCAATTTTCCTTGGGGATTAGCCATCTCCTTGTTTCACATCTAAGATGGTGAGACCCAGTACTTAGCTTTGCTATTAAAAATTTAGCCTTTCCCTTGATTGCAGCCCTCAAATAAGGATATTCATCATGTGACCATGTTGGGTTGAAATCTTTGACATATAGTGTTTTTTCTCGGCGAATCTATTTTCCCACATGGTGGTCCTGAATTTTTCAAGCACTTGTTTTTTATCTCCTCTTTAGAGTTAAGACAATCTTGCCATTTAATTCTCCATTTTCCCATCCACTTGTCATTTTGCTTCCTCCAAGTCTTCTTCCTATGTTTTAGCTCTTTTGCAACAACCATCTTGGGCTAACGGTGTACATCCATGCCTTCCACCTATTTTAAGTAACTTAACAAACTAATGATCGTTGAAGCCATTATCAAGAACATACTAGCCTCAACTAGCAGGATCTCATTTGTGATCGTTGACTTGACTTTGAGGTTACTAGTGATTAAGTGTTTTTTTAATTCTTTCTAGTTGTCTCCAAGTTCATCCCTTAAAACACCTGTTTATTGTTGTACGCGACTTTTAATCCCATACTCGCGTGTATACGCAGATATTGACCTCAAACCCGCGTACATCGGGATGTGTGCATAAATCCAAATATTTTTGGAGTTTTCCTTGATGTGTGTCCAAACCACTTGACTCTTGGCCTTCCATATGCCTCGAGATCGCTCAGAATTTGACCCTCCATTACCCCTTTGGAGTGTTATATAAGGAACCCCTTGGATACATTGAAGGGGGGGAATTGAAGAGCAACGAAACTATAGTCCATTGTTGCCATAGCTTGCATATACTTGAGTCTGCATCCCTTTGTCCCTTTCGAGCACTTTGTGTTCTTCCCAAGCTTTCATTTGCTTGTGAGCTTGCTATCGAGAGATGGAGGATTGAGGTGGTGGAGGACTCAGTTTCTCCAACTTGCAGATGTGCCGACAAAGGTTGTCACTTGTGTAATCTCTGATTTGATTAATAGAAATATATTTTCCTGTCCAATAATGTGCATTTAAATGAATATTAAATCCATGGATGTGTTTAATTGCTTATACATTGTTGATTATATATGCTAGAGTAGATCTAACACCATATTATATAGCATGCTTGTCTTGTTTGATGTTGTTGAGAGCAAATTGCTAACACAAGCGGGATTGGAAAAAAGCTCAACGGGGATCTACCTCAACCGTCCGGAATAAGGTATGATCCGAGATCATTTAGTGTTAGATGTTTGGTTTCTCTTGCATATTGGGAAGGGATTGATTTGTGCGGTTTATCTGTCTGTTGTGGTACACCCCAAGCCAAAGGAAGTTTTTCTCCGTAACAAAATTGGCGACCATACTGGGGATGTTCCTTATTTTTCTTTGGGGTTTGGGGGCACAATGTGCTTAATCTTATTGACTTGCTCTATGTTTCTCCCTGTTTATGTGTTGCATTTTATAGTATGTTCATACATTGACCTTGGCTTGCTTTTTACCACTGTTTTCTCAATATACGCGGGTTTGTTCTATACAGCCGCATATACACGTGAGTTCTGTCTATATAGCTGCGTACATACACAGGTTTTATGCAAACAGTCACGTACATCCTCACTTTTGTGGTTGAGTTTGATGTGGGAATTTGCTAGGTGGGTTGTGGGTGTGGCTGGGTCCTCCTAGGTACCAATACTGTCTGTTGACTGCTTCCTTTGTGACCAGAGACCGCTTTTTCATTGATTTTTCTTTGAAAGTAGTTGTAGTCATTTATCTCATTTTTTGTTTTTCTATTAGTGCATTACTCTTTTGTCTCGGTGTCTTGCTGGGACTGTGTTTTATACTTGCTACAGAGACTGAGATCTTTAGTGAGTTTTATTGCATTTTCACTCTTTTATATTGAAAATGCATAATAGTTGTACTCTTAGTTGCATCTTAGATATGGATTTGAGGAGGTACTTGCATTGGACTGCTTGGATGAGAGTTGTGTTTAGGCTTTCATATAGGAATGATTGCTTGGGCATTCGGAAAGAAATAATTTTATATACATCTCATGTAGTGGCATACCCTATTTTCATTCTACACAATTGCACTTGGCATTGCTTGTTAGGTGTGCATATTTACTTCACTGCTAAGTCATAACTTCATTAGTTGCACGACCATTTACCCTTTGAGTAATCACGGCCAACTAAAATCAATGCTTAATAAAATGAATTACGCTCGTTTCTTTTATAGGGTGCATCAACAAGTAGTAGGTTTTAGGGTCTTGGAAAAGTTCATTGTGAGTCAATTCTCCAAGACCACTAAACAAAACAATTAGATCCATGTCTAGGTGAGAGTTTGAAACCCTTGGTATAATTGGTGTTTCTCAGGGCGCTCCTCTTGCATAGGAGTTGAGCACGAGGCAATGCACGTGATTGTGATTGGGATGACCCCTGGCCACTTTTTGTGAGCACCGGAGATATTTCTAGGATTGTATTTGTATCTAGGGGTTCTTTCGAGAGTTTCAGGATTTGCTACTCTGCCCATACGGTCGATCCCTCCTGCGACTGTCCGCCTGAGCATTGGTTATATTGAGGTGACCTTAGTTGCCTTACCTAGGTTATTGAGGGGGTATTTGCAGAGGTTATTCTGTAGGTGTCCTGGCCAGGTAGGGGTTAGACAGCACAGTCACTATATGCGTTGAAGCCGAGGGCCACTATAATTGGTTGCATACATCCGCTTGTAGTGTATGGGAGTTTCGAGCCTCTCCTAGGCGACACATGCCTGCTGCATTCGAGAGCTCACATATCATCCCCTTGGTTTGCTTGTATTTTGCTTGTAGATTTTCTTAGGAGTGTGCTCTTTGTGCGCTAGTTAGCCTTCAGGACTGCGGTTACTTAAGTATATTTATGCTCTCTTGAGTTTCGGTCCTTTTATTTTCGGCATGCCTGGTATCCTATCACCCATCCTTGGTCCTAGTATGGACCCTGGTGTCGGACTTGGGGGCATCACAGCCCCTTACCGTGCTCATAGATTTGGGAGTAGTCACATTCTTCCCTCTACTCCATTTGTGGAGGATGTTGACTCCCTTCTCTCAGTCTTTACACCGATGGTCACCCTCATGGGAGTGGCAGTGGATGCGTGAACGTTGGGTCTACACCTTACTTTCATTTTATGTCCCATCGTTCACCGCATTGTTTCCTTTGGGTGCGGTTGTCATGATCATTCCTCCCTATATCCTATAGTTTGGATTCTTTATTGACTATTTTGGGTTGTTTTGGACTAATATGGTTGTCATGTAGGGTCCATTTTTTGTACACTCTCTCCGAGGTTTCGACCCGTTCATGTCTATCACAAGTATTATGTCTGAACTGACATATAGGTTAAGATATCACATCCGCTTGCACTTATGCGTTTCCTTATGACCGTTCATCTTAACCTTAGGTACGAACCCATTCCATGGTATCACAGAACCTTCATGTTGTTGTTAGAAGTGATACTATGTGAATGGTAGAGCTTTCCTATACATGGGTGTCCTAGTTAGCTCCCTTTTGCATTTGGTAACCATGATGGGAGTCCTCTCTTAGGTCTGGGAGTCCCTTTTAGTCCTGCTATGTCCTTGATAAAGAGCCTCGTACTCCTCTTGAACTTTATGCTGGCCATTCCCCCGGGACTCCCTTATATATGTCAAGTTATGACTGCATTATCATGAGTTTTGCTTGCCTCATTGAGCCTTATGCCGGCTTCCCTGACTTTGATTATCATCCATATAGCCCGAGCTTTTCTCATGTCTAGCCAAGCAGAGCCTTTTTACATATCTTTTGTAGCTTGATTCCCCATTTTTTTATCGGGAGGGAACTTTCCCCCGAGTGTCGTTATCCTGCACATGTTTCCTTACATTGAACATAGGTATGTTCCACTGCTTGGAACTAGTTTGTTTGTCCCATGACACTCATCTCCTCCTAGATTTGTAACTATAAAGCACTTTTATTCTTTTTCAACCTTTTCAAAATATCTGAAAAATTCCAAAAAAAAATTCAAAAAACCAAAAAGCCAGATAGGAAAAGATGTTATCTTTGGCACCAGTCGAGTCGTGTCACCTTCGAACAGAGCATTGTATATCACATCTGTTGGTTGGGTTAGTAGTTTGACTTTAGGATATGTACTTGTTTCTATTAGTTTATCTCCACCGATTGGTTAAGCTTCCAGTCCCTATGGAGCCTCTGTTGATGCCTCATGTGTCACAGAGATGTCTCAGTTTTGCATATCGAGTCTATGTTGCCTACATTCACTCACCATTTGCCTTTATGATCTTGTTCGAAGGAAGTTGAAGCTTGAGTTAGTCGTTCCTCAGTTGTCTTGACTTTGCATGTCGGTCGTTCCCGGTACTATTACTGGTTCGTGCACATCTTATTCGAGTCCTTCCACATTATACAGCGTTGTTGAGTACCTCGTGTTGGATGATGGGGGATGCCTTAATGCCCTCCTTCCAGCGGATTCCATCCCATCGAATTCAGGTCATTTATTATGGGATAGGATTCTAAAGTCATTTGGGTGCCTTGAGACTTACAATCATCAGTGGTAGGGTCTCTCGCCATCGATAGTTTTGGGAATACATCAATGTCCCCTGATCGATGGATTCTTCCAAGTGTTCGACCTCAACACATCTATTCACACTTGTTAGATTGCACTCTAGTACCTTGATTCCCATTTTCATTATTGGTGGGTGATCTCATGTCTGTTAATGGTATACATTAATGATCGGTAATCAGATGATGGACTACTATGTTCGACCTCGACACCTCTATTTGCATTGTAGGACATGTACTCATAGTGGTTTGTGTATAAGACTTTCCAGCTTAGTGGCATTCCACATATGCTACCTCCTTGATCATGCCAATGTTCATGAGATTTCAGATCTCGTGATTTGATTCCAGTGTATGTCAGATATCTTCAGCCATTATGGAGATCCTGATCCATTGTATGTCTTCGTCATGAAGATTCTAATCTATTATATATTGTACGTGGTGATGACCACACATGTCACATTTTGTATATCATGCCTATTCATGGCCATTGTACTCTTATGTATCCGGGACTGCTATATGTATTTGCAGTCACATGCAGAGATTGATTATTGTACTGTACTGATGGATGGCTAGTTCTTCCACCTGGTTCTCCATCACTCCACTTCTTGGATGGATTTTATAATGTATTTCGGCCATCATGTTACCCCTCTGACCTCACACATTAGGGGGCATCTGTTACAGCTGATTTTACCACACATGGTTGATCACATATTTATGGCCTTCACTGTCCCTCTACAGACTCTTTGGACCCCATGGACTGATATTGTACCTTTGATGTTTCCAATTTCATCCCTTAAAACACCTGTTTATTGTTGTACGTGACTTTTAATCCCATACTCGCGTGTATACGCGGATATTGACCTCAAACCCGTGTACATTGGGATATGTGCATAAATCCAAATATTTTTGGAGTTTTCCTTGATGTGTGTCTGAACCACTTGACTCTTAGCCTTCCATATGCCTCTAGATCGCTCAGATTTGACCCTCCATTACCCCTTTGGAGTGTTATACAAGGAACCCCTTGGGTACATTGAAAGGGGGAATTGAAGAGCAACGAAAGTATAGTCCATTGTTGCCATAGCTTGCATATACTTGAGTCGTCTGCATCCCTTTGTCCCTTTGGAGCACTTTGTGTTCTTCCCAAGCTTTCCTTTGCTTGTGAGCTTGTTATCAAGATATGGAGGATTGAGGTGGTGGAGGCCCATGTGGAGGACTCAGTTTCTTCGGTTTGCAGATGTGCTGACAGAGGTTGTCACTTCCTATCCAATAATGTGCATTTAAATGAATATTGAATCCATGTATGTGTTTAATTGCTTATACATGGTTGATTATATATGCTAAAGTATATCTAACACCATATTATATAGCATGCTTGTCTTGTTTGTTGTTGTTGAGAGCAAATTGCTAACACAAGCGGGATTGGAAAAAGCTCAACGGGGATCTACTGTAACCGTCTGGAATAAGGTATGATTCAAGATCCTTTAGTGTTAGATGTTTGGTTTCTCTTGCATATTGAGAAGGGATTGATTTCTGTCGTTTATCTGTCTATTGTGTTATACCCCAATCCATAGGAAGTTTTTCTCCGTAACATAATGCCTTTTGGATTAACCAATGCCCCTGCCACATTCCAAGCAGTTATGAATTACCTATTTCATCCATACCTTAGGAAATTTGTGTTAGTATTCTTCGATGATATCCTTATATACAACAAGACGTGGAAGGAACATATGAAGCATTTAAGGGAAGGTCCCATCCCTTCTGGAGGAAAACTAGTTCTATGCAAAAAAATTGAAATGCACATTTGGCAAGCAAGAAGTAGAGTATCTTGGTCATACTATCTCAAAGGAAGGAGTCAAGGTGGACCCGAGAAATATCCAAGCAATAAAGGAGTGGACCTGACCAAATAATGTCTCAAAATTGAGAGGACTTTTGGGATTAACAGGTTACTATCAAAGTTTCATCATGAACTGTGTTCACATAACTGCTCCATTAAAAAACCTCCTGGAAAAAATAAAAAATAAAAAATAAAATAAAAATAAAAAAATAAAATCCTTTCAATGGGATGATAAATCAAGAAAATGCTTTGTCTTCAACCCATGTTCTGACAACACCCGATTTTTCAAAAACATTTGTAATTGAATGTGATGCTTTAGGTTTTGGAATAGGAGTTGTGTTAATGCAAGAGGGTCATCCAATTTCTTTTGAAAGAAGATAGTTGAATAAAAGATAATGCCTACAATCTACTTACAACAAGTGCAATGAACCAAAATTAGGTTCAGTATATCATTAACTCTAATGCAAAGAATCGATCAAAAGACTCAAGACTAGATGCAATGAATATAGGATTGACTAGTTATGCCCAAAATAGTATTGGATTCTTCTCAAGTGCATTCAGGCTCAAGGTATGGATCTGAAATGGTTATGAAAGGTCTACAAAATATCAGTATTGGATTCTTCTCAAGTGCATTCAAGCTCAAGGTATGGATTTGAAATGGTTATGACATGTCTACAAAATATCGAAGGTACATCAGATCAGAACTCATTCAAAGGATTTGACAAGGAGGTTGCACAATCTCATGTTTCCTTTGCACAAAGCATTGGGACCTTTTATGTTTCGAGCACCAGTGAGGCTGAAGTCTACTCCAAGGCTCTTGGGCACCCCAACATATGCAAACTAGATCCATGATATTGACACCATGGGTTGAAACCAAAAATTTAGGAATGATTTTGCACAACTTAGGAAGCAAATTCTATCTAGGATCACTTTGGGACAACTCAACTAGTCTAGATTCAATAACTTCCAAACGACCTCAAAGGCTATTGAATCTGAGATCTAAGACATGTAAGATGATCATTAGGGTCTTAACTACAAGAACATAAAGCATTCGAATCCATTATGTAGAAGTTCATTTATTGATAATTTAGTGAAGAGCTAACAATTTCTATGCATATCTAGAAGAGGTCTTGGAAGGAGATTATGAAATGTAGAAATAATTTATTCAATCGGTTAGAAAATTGATAAAAAGGGTTCAGAATAAATTATTACAGTATGATGGAAGGCCATAAGGCTTCATCGTTACATTCCAGGCTGGCTTCTTCAGAGAATAGAGTAGAACATAAGAGAAGAGAGGAGAATTGGAGGATTTGGTGTGTGGCTTGTCTTCCTCCTTTTTGGATTTCAATTTGATTCACATACACTTCAGAACCTACAATAAAACTCAGTGATCATGGTTGAATGCCATCATCCTCTCACTAGCATGGGGCACATCACCCACCTTGGACCATGGGCACACCTCCCAAGTCAAAGTAGCACAATGTTCTATAAGCAAAACTCAAACTGTCAAAAGGTCTCGATCGTAATGTGTTATCATTATTCTATAGATAACATGGCTTCCAATTCAAATTTTCTCTTCATGTGGCCCACTTCCCTCAACCCATGCACCCATATGAGTTGGATTGGGACCTTCCTGCTTTCCGACTGACATGTCTCTTTCTTCATTCGTAAATTGCGCCCTTTTGCTTTTGGCTTGACTTTCCTTTTCTCATTTTTGGAAACTGCACCCTCTTGCTTTTTGTGATGACTTGCCTTTCTCCTTTTTGGAAATTGTGCTCTCCTAACTTCCAAAAGTTGCTTGCTTTTCATCCTGGTAGTTTCTCCTATACTTGTCTGCTTTATCCTTGTTTTCCTAACTAGTTGCTTTTGTGATGCTTTTATATTTTCCCGCCTTTAAGGATATCTCTAATTTTCTCCCGGTTTCAATTTAGGATGACAACTCATTAGGTCCATAAGGATTCATGTGCCCACCTTTTCCACCTAGCACATCCACTAGGGTCCAAAATTAAATATAATTACACAAATATTTATAATCCTAAGCTTGACAACTTTAACTACTATGGGTAATTACTTTATAAGAATGTCCCCTTATTAATCAATTTATTATTCCACTAGGAATCATGGGGTTCTTCGTGGTGTTATACAAATTTTAAAGACATTATAGTCCTCCCTCCCAAAATTCGCTTGCCCTCAAGCAAATGAAAAGGTGCATGATGAATATTAGCACTCCCTCCAACATGTTGCTTCGATATCTTCCTTGCATCTTATTCTCAAGCATTATCTTCAAGCACACTGATGAAGAAAAATTAGGAGAAGTGTTCATTGGCAGCATATCACCACTTCCTTGATTTCTTAGTATATGTTTTCCTGCTGACTAGCATTGGAATGTTCAACCAACTTAACACCAAGGGTCGCCATGCTTATGTTTATCTACTTTGGTTACAAACTGAACTTAGTGTGATAGCCAAGTATCAATGATACCAAGATCCCCATTGATCTACAAGAACACAAAGTGTAAGAAACATTGTCCGATTCACCATGCAAGTAAACCACAAGTACACCCAAAGAAGTATTCCCCGTGCAAGAAAATTGGAACATGATACCACATAGATGAACTCATGTGAAAAAAAGTTGACTTTATCCCTCAACCCAACATGAAAATAGTTGCTCCAAAGACAAGCAATGCCAGGGTTCCATTGCTTGCATTGCATCCCCATCAGTGAGAATACTATCCAACAGAACTCCTCAAGAAAAAGTATGCTTGGATCCCATTTCCTCAACTACAAGTATTCATATAGTAGTGTCAAAGGTGGAAACTTGACATCCCAAGGAATGTCAGGATCCCACTCTTTGGTGTGCATCCTCATAATCATCATCAACATCATGAAAAAACCATTACCATGTAAGGTAGTATGAAGGATAGCAATAAAATCATGAAGAATGATTGGATCATGCAAGTGACATAAAGTATTTCACCCTCCAAGCTAGGCCGAAACATAGAGAGGTTCTCCATAATAAGATACATGTCCCCAAGGTGAGGCCAAATCCAAACAAGTGTCTCCAATCTCCTAGGAAGGTTCTTATGTGCCCAATGCATCCAAGAATAAAATATGAAATCAATGAAGCTTAAGTGACAAGGGTGAAAATATCATGTCCAACCACAAGAAGGGTAGGAATCATCCAACAAACAAGGATTCCTAGGTTATTCACAATAAAATGATGCATCAAAAACATCTCTGAGAATGCAAGCAGGAAATACACACATGTGCCTCATCATCCAACAAGGAAATGGAAAACACTCAAACCACAAGATCCATGTGAACACATCCAATGGCTCAACTCTTTGTCATTGGTCAAATGATACAAGCATCCATACAAAGATGTATATTTCCTCCACATACGCCACCTTGTGCAAGATAGATGTCTCAATAATTTATCTTGGAAGCTTGCTTGCTTAGCTGCCTTCCACCAGCCATGAGCATAAATATTTCTGCAAGAATACTCCATGTGTGACATGCAATATTCCACCCAATCCATATGTGGATGAATAGTATCAAATGGTAGCATTAATATGTGCCTATGCTTCTCCATCCAAGATTCTTCCTCATCCAGAGAAATCTTATGATCTCCCAAGCATGGAACTAGTGCACAACTCCAATGGCTCAACTCTCTTCCATTGGGTCCACTCAGTGGGTGCAAGTGAATTAAGGAGGCATCAAAGAATGCAAGCATATGCCTATATTGTTGATGGGAAGAGAATGGCGCATTCATCAAGCCATCATGAACACATGTGGGAGCCTCCTGCTCCTCATGTGGCATCAACAAGGAAAATCCCTTCACCCTGTGTTCATCCCCAAATGATGTGGTTGAATTAAATATGTGGGATGAATAATTGTGAATCAATCTCATATCTTTGCAATCCTCATCCACCGAACTTATGGCTGCATCTTATTCGTCACTTGTTGGTCCAACTAAAGTGAGCTCATCTGAATCTTCCATGGAGAAGATACTCTCTCCAGGAAACAACTGAAGTTTCCTTTGGGAAATATTAAGTGTTTGATTCTCATCGAGCTTGTCTACACACTCCCCAAACACATGAAAAATTGAATGCATCTCATGATCTACCATATCATGAGGTTCCTCCATATGATCAAGAATGCAATCAGCCTTGTGAGGATGGTTGAATGGTGTGTAGGAGGGCAGGTGTGATCTTTACAACTTCTCATGAAGTTGTGTTGCAGCTGCAACCTTTTTCCCCAAATTTTTAAAATTTTGGAACCTCCTTTCGATTTTATCTAGCCCAGGTTTGTTTGATTTCTTTAAATCTGTCCCGGAAGTCCAATTTTTCCCACTTAAATTGATCTTTGAGGTCGGAAACATAGAAGACTGTGGAGCTTAATGTTTGATTTTTCGTTAACTGTTTTTTCTCTGTTGTTTCGGAGGTTAAATGATCTGGTATTGTCGTTGCCCTACGAAGAGTTCTTAATGTTTTGATTTTTCAATGATTTTATTTATCGCTGTCAGAAGTTGGTTGAAGAATGAATCGAGGCATTAGTATTCTATGCCGCCGACGTTTCGGAAGGCAAACAATGAACGTCTCGATGATTAGTCCTGTTTTTCGTCGATGCGCTTCATCTCCTTTGTTTTATTTCTCAAAACTTTTTATTTTGACCGTCGACGATTTTGTTTTATCACTGTCTAAATTTTAGTTCTCTACGTCGCCAACGTTTCGGAGGAAAATTGATAAGTGACTCGGAGAATAGTGTTTTCGATCGTCGATGCTATAGTGATTAGTCTCTCCAATTGCCGATGACTTAGACATCTGATCTCTGATACCTTTTTAGTCGCAATAATACTTTTTTATCGCCGACATTGTAGAGAATGTTATGGTTTGAAGTTCCGATGCTATAGTGATTAGTCTCTCCGATCGCCGACAGAGTAAGTCGAATGGTTCTTTTATATCTCGTTGATACTGCGTTGTGGGAGTTAGTTGTTAATGCTTCCAATCACCGATACACAATCACCGCGATAATAGTGCTTGGCATTGCCGACACTGTGGAAGCATTTAGTTGTGAAGCGTCGACACTGCAAATATATTGAGGTGTGATTCGTCGACCCGTAGTGTGTAGAGTTTCTGATCGTCGACGGTTTTATGATTACCGAGACCTGCAGTTGGTTTGTCGCCCATCGTTGCGGCTGTCTAGTGGACTATTCCCCCGATGTTTAGTGTTGTCAACTCCCGACATTTAGCTTTTAGAGCTTTCGATCGCCGACACTGCGGATGTGCTTAGAGTTGAGGCTCTGACCCATAGTATGTAGAGGTTCCGACGCTAATAGCTTTAGAGTTGCCGATCGTCGATGATTTTATGTTATCGCGGGATCCGTATTGTGTTCATTGTCCGCCATTGCGGCTGTGAATACGACTATTCTCTTGGCATATAGTGCTTCTGACCACCGATGGTTATATACGTGCAGAGCAGTATTTTATCTTTTTTTCGTGGGTTTTGGTCGAGTCAATGTTTTTTCTGAGATGAAGAGCGCAGTTTAGGGTTCGGTGTTTTGAGGATTGGCGGTTACATTGTTATGGTTCATGCTTTCATCGGAGGATTTCAAGTTAGTCGAGATGGGGCCTCGATTGAGATGAAGAGTCTGTTCTATCGAGCTTGTGATTTTAGTTTTGGAAAGTGGACTTAGAGGATTTCAAGACACAAACTTGTAGGATTTCTTTGCCTTGTCATTCTTTCTTTTCATGCATTAATACTGTGTATAGTTTATTTTACAGAATGCATATGGAAGAGGTAAATAGATTGATACAGTTTTGTTATTTTGGTAAAAGCTTAATGGTCTAAGAACATGCTGTGTTTATGACAGAGAGTTGGCTGAAGAATGAAGAAGAAGAAATAAAGAGAGCCGAGGAGGAAGCAGCACAGAAGGAAGAGGAGGAAGGAAAGAGAAATGAGGAAGCAGAGATAAAGAAAAGAAAAGAAGAAAGTGAAAGTCTGAGATTAACAGGATCTCAAAAAGACCAACATATTATTGAGCAAATCGATAATAGTAGAGGCCCAGGCTTGGAAAAAGCTCATTAGTGACCAAGCTGGTCCCTCTTCATAAAGTGGTCTTAAATTTTAATTTAAAATATAACATGCTGTATAAATTACGGGCACATACTACAAGACAAAAAATTTAGAACTAAAAGGTTGGGGTAGCCCAAAGGTCATCGAGGGGCAGCCCAAAGGTTTTGCTTTTTTGTATAAATAAAGGAGAGTTTAGATGTAATGGGGGACTTTTTCCCAGATCATTTGTGAGAGTATATTGTAAGAATAACTATTTCCTTTTGCAATAAAGAATTACAAGTTTCATGCTGGAGAAAGTTTGGTGGAATGTTTCAAATGTTTTGTTATGGATCAGTTGAATGTGAACTATTTTGTTTTCAACTTATGTCCATTAACTATGAGATCGTTCTAACTCATTGAATCTATGTTCATGTTATGAATGCACTCTAGTTTATTTTGTGAAATTTCCACTGTGAGTAATGAAGGTTGTCATAAACAATAAGCTATCTTGTTGTTCATATTTCTATTGATGTTCATGTGTTTTGAAATAAGTATCAACTATCTGTATTTTTTCTTAATGCATGCGCAGAAATACATTACTCATTGATAACTGATAATTTTGCTCCCTAGGGATAGGTTAGTTAGTTAAATTTAGTTTCTTGCTGTGTGTGATTTATATGCGAGAGAGTTAAGACGAGAGGTAAGAACATGCGCATCACATTGTGACACTCCTCGTTATCTCTATCAATTTTCATTTTTAGATAGGCACTTGCACATCATACTTAAACACAAAAAACTAAAAATATACATAGTGGACTGGGCCGTAACCGGTAAAATGTTTTAATTTGTTACTTGACCTACGGTAGCCGGACCGTAAACCAAACAAATTCCCCATACCAAACAATAATGGGCTAATTGGGAACGTTTATTGGGGAGAATACCTAACTGTTGTTACCTACGATTTTCCAGGCCTCAACAAGTTGCTATATCTCCATCTTGGACTCTTGGAGTGCACATTGAGTGCTCTTAAAGGAACTTTGGGTGGTCATCAAATCTTGTGTGATATTTCAAATCTCTTCTCCATCCTTCAAGGATGTGCCATGAAACAACTCAACAAGCTCAAGTAAACTGTCTCTATCAGAAAGCAAATGGACAAAATTACCATTGATGCTTGTCATGGTCTTATGAAACTTCTCCATGTCTTCCATGGAAGATTTATCCTCCAACTTACAACATAGATTTATCATCAATGCATGGGTGCCATGGAGAGTGTGTAGGGCCTCTTTGATCTTGCACTTACTCGACTTCAATGGCCCTATAAGAAAATGATGTTTTGGCAAATAAACCTCTTCTTCTTCCCTCTTTCTTGGATCAACTTCATGAAACTCAAGTGGTGATATGGAAGTTGAGCTTGGTTCCTTTTGAGTTGCTACAAGGTCTTCATATTCATGCATCAAAGGAATGTGTATGTGTGGCCATCTCCTCAATAGGAATCTCTATCTTCCCAACAGAGAGAGGTTAACATCCATCAATATATGTTCTACTATCCATGGCTCGAATGTTTATATCTTCTGTTACTCACCCTTCTCCTTCATTGCCGACATCTTGCAATGACTTTCGCTCCCCTTCATCTATCTCTCCTTAATGGCTCTTCCCAATGATGATAGTGGGATGTGGCAGCTCACTCATGTCAATCCTCTCCTCTGATGCGGCTGCAACTTCATCATGATACAAGGGAATACAAAAATTTGAATTGTGTTCATCCCTTTGCAACAATTTTTCTCTTCATATGGTGGAGTTATGGTAGCTTGATCTTCCACCAAATATTTTGGTTCACATCCAAATGATGTGTGCTTGTCTTCTACTTCATTATGAATCCCAAATGGTGATTTCAGATTTGATATATGTCCTCCTTTTGAATCTTATCCAAACGATGTCTTACCACCATTGGCAACATCATCCTCCTTACTTTTGCTAGCACCAACAAATATTTGGATCTCTTTTGTCAATAACACAGGCTTCATCTCTTTGCACACCTCACCAACCATATGTGCAACCTTCTCTTTATTGGTTCTGTTGTAGGGGTCTTTAAATAGACCTGAATAATGAAGTTCACAAAACGCTATGAAGGATAGTAGTTTCCAATCTCTTTCACTTTATCTCCAACACTCAAAGAGATGCTGAAGGGATTTGTTTGGCCTTGCTTGCTCCATTTTAGACCTTGAAGAATACGACCTAATGTCCTGTTCATACATATGGCTATAGGAATAACCATCATCTATTCTACCAAATGTGATATGATGGGAGATACTTGTAGAAGGTACCTCCTAGATATTTTCTTCCTCTTACTGTCTACAATACTCTTCATACTGCTCATCATAATCTTCATCATACAACTCATATGAATCATCATCAGAGTAGGACATAGCTGCAATTTTCTTCTAATTAGGAGATTACTTTCCACAGGAGTAGAGGAAAGAGCTATGACACCACTATAATTAACCAAAATTAGGTTCAGTAGAACATTAACTCTAATGCAAAGAATCGATCAAAAGATTTAAGACTAGATGCAAGGAATAGACCGGGATTGACTAATTTTTCCCAAAACAGTATTGGATTCTTCTCAATTGCATTCGGGATTAGGGTATGGATCTGAAATGGTTATTATAGGTCTACAAAATATCATAAGGACATCATATCATAACTCATTTAAAGGATTTGAGAAGGAGGTTGCACAATCTCAAGTTTCCTTTGCACAAAGCAATGTGACCTTTTATGTTTTGAGCATCAGCAAGGATGAAGTCTACTCCAATGCTTCTAGGAACCCCATAATATGCAAACTAGATCCCTAATATTGACATGGGTCAAGACCAAAATTTTAGGAATTATTTATCATAGTCTGGGAAGCAAATTCTAGTTGGGATCGCTTTGTGACAACTAAACTAGTCTAGATTTACTAACTTCCAAACGACCTCAAAGGATATCAAATTTGAGATATGAGACATGCAGGAATATCATTATGGTCTTACCTAATTGCAAGACATAAATCATTCAAATCCATTATGCAAAAGTTCGTTTATTGAGAATTTAGTGAAGACTAGTCAATTTCTATGTGAATCTAGAAGAGATCTTGGAAGGAGATTATGAAATACATACTTCTTTATTCAATCATCTACATAACTGATAAAAAGGGTTTAGAATAAATTATTATAGTCTGACGGAAGGACATCAAGCTTCATCAGTACATTCCAGGCTTGCTTCTTCAAAGAATAGAGTAGAACATAAGATAAGAGAGGAGAATTGGAGGATTTGATATGTGGCTTGTATTCCTCCTTTCTAGATTTCGAATCTGATTGGCATACACTATAGAACCTGCAATAAAAATCAATGATCATGGTTGAATTCCATCATCCTCTTAGTAGCATGGGGCACATCACCCACTTGGACAAGGGGCACATCTCCCAAGTCAGAGTAGCATAATGCTCTCTAAGCAAAAATCAAACTATCAAAAGGTCTGATAGTGATGTGTTATCATTATTTTATAGATAACATGGCTTCTAGGTCGAATCCAATTTTCATGGGGCCCACTTACCTCAACCCATGTGCCCTCTTGAGTTGGATTGTGACTTTCCTGCTTTTCCACTGACATGCCTATGTCTTCATTTGGAAATTGTGCCCTCCAGCTTTTGGTTTGACTTTCCCTTTCTCATTTTTGAAAACTGCGCCCTCCTGCGTTTTGGGCTAACTTTCCTTTCTCCTTTTTGGAAACTGCACCCTCTTAACTTCCAAAATTTGTATGCTTTTCATCTTTATATATTTTCATGTGCTTTCCTGCTTTATCCTTGTTTTCTTAACTAGTTGCTTTTGTGTTGCTTTTATCTTTTCCTGCCTTTATGGATATCTCTAATTTTCTCCCGGTTGCCATTTAGGATGACAATTCATTGGGTCCACAAGGATTCATGTGCCCACCTTTTCCACCTATCACATCCACTAAGGTCCAAAATTAAATATATTTGAAATATATAATTACTGAAATATTTCTAATCCTAAGCTTGAGAACTTTAACTACTATGGGTAATTACTTTAGAAAAATGTCCCCTTATTAATTAATTTATTATTCCACTTTGAATCATGGGGGTTCTAAAGGACTATGGGGTTCTCCATGGTGTTATCACAATTTTTTGGGACATTACAACAAGGAAATGCTTGTCATCATGCATGCACTAACAAAATGACGACAATACCTTTTGGGAAGCAAGTTTATGATCCATACATATCATAACAATTTGCAACACTTACAAAAAAGGACATTAACAATTGAATAACAAAAGTGGATCGTGAAAATCTCTACTTTTGATATGGAAATATTACATAAAAAGGGGAAGTACAACATAGTAGATGACGCTCTATCCAGTAAAGACGAAGAAGTACAAGGCTATGTCATATCAATGGTGGTCCCATAATTTTTGGAGGTTTGCTCCATAATTAATGAGGTTGGTCCCATGATTTGACAAGAAGTTTGCATAAGGAGAAGATCCAAAATTTTGCTCCATAATTAATGACATAATTTAATATCTGAAGTTTTAATGGAAGAATGACCTCTTATGGTACAAAGGATGAATTTGCTTAAGTTCCAACTCAAGTTTTAAGACCAAAGTGCTTAAGGAGTCACATGATTGCCCAGCCGCAAGACATGTAGGAATTTTTAAAACCTACTATAATGTAAGGAAATCATTTTTTTGGAAAGGTATGAATGTCGACATTCAAAAGTACATTGCAAATGTGACATTTGTCAAAGGAATAAAACCGAGAATATCTCAAGTCTCAGGTTACTTCATCCACTACATATTCGGGAGGAAATTCCAATGGATTTTATTGAAGGGTTACCCATGTCAGATGGAAAGAACAAAATATTAGTAGTAGTAGATAGGTTAACCAAATATGCGCATTTTGTAGGGGTGAAAAAAATCGACTCTGCAAAAGAAACAGTTGAAACCTTTTGTAAAAATGTCTACAAATTACACAGGTTTCCCAAAATTATCGTAAGTGATAGAGATGCCAAGTTTAAAGGAAATTTTTGGAGAGAGTTTTGCAAGGAAATTAGGACGTCACTTAACATGAGTTCAACTTACCATCCTGAAACAGATGGCCAGACAGAAGTCGTCAATAAATGCTTAGAAACCTACCTCCGTTTCTTTATAACTGACAAGCGAAATAAGTGGTTCCAATGGATACATCTTGTGGAATGGTGGTTTAATTATACTTATCATACATCCGTGAAAAGGACACAATTTCAAGCCCTCTATGGATATGAACCCCCGAGATGGAAGGATCTGATTACAAACCAAGCAATGGTCGCATCAGTAAATGACCATTTAGAAGAAAACCAAAGGGTTGTCCAAATACTTAAGGAGATTCTAAATGTCGCCAGGAATAGAACGAGACAACAAGTAGATTGAAATCGAACAGAATGGGAATTTGAAGTTGGAGATTGGGTATTTGTAAGACTAAAACCCTATAAGCAATTATCACTTAAACAAGCTGGAAAGAATAAACTAGCTCACAGTTTTATGGTCCATATCAAATCAATAAGAAGATTAGTCGTGTGGCATATGCATTGGAATTACCAGCTACAAGTCACATCCACAATGTTTTTTATGTTTCATGTTTGAAAAAGGTTATAGGTCAACACCAGAAGGCATAAACAATACTTCCCTTGTTAGATGAAGGAGGAATTATTTTCGAACCATAATATATCATTGCTACCAAAGAGAAGAAATTGAGAACTCGAGTAATTAAAGAGTATCTTATTAAATGGATAAATTTTCCTGAAGAAGATGCAACTTGGGAATCATAACAATTTTGACAACTACACCCATCACTACCATCACTTTAAGGACAAATCTCCTTTAAAGGGGGTGGCAATGTTACGAAAATTAATATATATATTTTTAACAGAAATGGTTGAAGAGTTTTTTTATAAAAATATGAAAGTAAAATTTACAATTGCCTGGTCACAGACTGCTCCCGGAGGAAGACCAAGTCCATGCCTCCTTGAACTTCATTTTCTATTCTTTTTCTTTTATCTCAATTTCCTATTCTATGAGTGTTGAAACTCCTTATAAACTTCCTTAGCAGGAGGATACAAAAGCAAAACATTCAGAAGATGAAGAAGAGTGGTTCACTATAAAGTAATCCAATTTCTCTCATAAACTTGTTGATTTTATAACATGCTGCCACAATCTAAGTCCACTCCCTTATTGACCACATTGTCTGCATGTTTATTATTTTCTCTCAAAATATGAATGAAATTGATGGCTTTGAATTCATTTACCACACATTTTAAAAGATGACAGGTCTTGGTGGTTGCATTCTTTCGATTCTTTTCTATTTTCCTTGCTTCTCCAATAACCATGCACACGTCACCGAATACCACTAGTTCCTCAATTCCATCAATCCTTAAAAGCTCCATATCTTTTATTAATGCTAGCCATTCCGCCCCATTGTTAGTCTTCCCGTTGATTCCCCAAGCGTACTCTTTTAGCTTGAATCCATCAGAATTGAAGTAGACTCCACCCGCTCCTACCATCCCCAGATTGCCTTTCGAAGCACTGTCAAAGAACAATGAATTGCAGACCAAATTTTCCCACCATCCTTTGAACTCTTCTGGATTCATTCTTATTTCCCAAGAGTGCATAATTGAGTTTTTTTTGTTGAGTCCATGGCAACTGTGCCAGGAAAACTAGCGATTTGGATGCCCAATCTCTTTCTTCTATTGTCAATGCTTCCTTACTAATGTTGTGTATTCCTCTCGTGAATAGAGATTCCACCCAAAGATCTTTTGCAATTGTCGCAACTTCGCCCAAATTGTTCTTTTCTCCCTAAAAAATATCCTTATTTCTCGTTGGCCAAATCTTCCAGCAAACATGTCTTGGAAGAGCTTCCCAAGCGCTCGCGAAATTTGGTTTATTAATGAGTGATCCTTGGTAGTAATCCTTCCAGATAGTGAATAAATCATCCCAATTTGTTGGCAACGTCAATTCGAAATTCAATTCCTTATAAGCATGGTGCCAGACCTCCCTAGGAAATTTGCATCCTACAAACAGATGTTCTATTGATTCGAGGATTCCTTGCAAATAATGCATCTCAACGGTCTTTCTATTCCTCTTTTCCTTAAATTCTCTGATGTTAGAGTTTTTCGATGTGATAGGATCCAAAAAAAACACATTAACTTTTGGCAACCCATCTTTATTCCATACCTTGCTCCAGGATTCTGTATCCACCCTTAACCGTGTAACTCCCAGCTTTGCCCCAACACCTTTCATCTTTCAGCTCATGGTAAATTGGAGGAGGAAACACCGTAATGAGAGATCTGTAATCCACACTGAGCTGACCAATTTCCATATCGCGCCAACCAGACCATCTTCCTTTGCTCGTCAACTCTGAAATGTTAAAAAGCATGTGAAAAATCATGCTTTCCAAACGTTGTCTTAAGTCTGGGAATGCTTGTGCTAGCACGACAGGGGGGAAAAAGGAGCAATGATCGTGCCAAATCTTGATGGCTTTGTCATTTCCTGGTGTCCACTTCAACCTTTCTGTTATGAAATGAGCCACGTTTTTGTACAGATCCCATATCAGTGAGCCATTCCTAGCCATACTAAAATTATCTAAACATCTTTTTCTGTTACCTGACATATATTTTTCTGGATGATATCCTTCCACCACGCTCCTTTACCATATACAATTCACCAGAGAACTTTAGCTCCAAGAGCCGAATTCATTTTACTTGGATCACATATTCCAGCTCCTCCAAATATTTTTGGTTTACACACAGTATCCAAATTTACCAAATGGAATTTTTTGGAACTGTCTGATTTGCCACCTTGCCACATAAATCTTCTTATTTCTCTTGTAAACTCTTTCATGATTTTTTTTGGCGCTAAAGAAATTGAGCAAGAGTAAATGGGATATGCAGAAAGGATGGAGTTGATTAAGGTAAGCTTCCCATCCGGATTAAGCCACCCTATCCCCCATGAATTGATTTTATTCTTGGTCTGGTCTATCATCCCCTGCCAGTCAACAACCTTTTCTTTCCTTTGAAAATTGGGATCCCAAGGTAGTTGAAGGAATTCCAAGTTGCAACTCCTTCGAAGCCAAGGGTCCTTTCTATCTTAGCCACCGTTCCTGGAGGGCAATTCCAACCATAAACTTTGGACTTGATTGAGTTTATTTTTCCATCAGTTGCTTTAAGGAAAGTGGGTAGAACTGATTTAAATCTCCTTGCAATTATAACAGATGCTCCTCCAAGAAGAATGGTGTCATCAACGAACTGCGCATGGTTGGCAGCTTTCACACCTCTGGCAATATTCAACCCTTTCAGCTCTCTAGATTCCTGCTTAAACTAAAGCTTTCTGCTCATGGATTCAACCACCAAGAGATAGACGAATGGGGACATCAGGAAGCCTTTCTTGAGTCCCTTGGTTGCCTAAAAATATTTGGAAGGTCTGCCATTTACTCATAGTGCAATCCATGGCCTGCTTATACAAGCTTTTACCCAGTTTACAAATCTTTTGGAGAATCCAAACTTAGACATGATCTCAAAGAGAAAAGAGTGATTACCCTATCAAAAGCATTTGCCATGTCCAATTTAATGGCCATACCTTGTTGCTTCCTTTCCACGTTGGAGTGAATTGATTCTTAAACAATGATGATATTGTCCAAGATCTAGCGCTCTGCTACGAACCCTCCTTGCAAATCTAAGATAAGATGACCCTTGATGCTTTTCATTCTTGTTGCTAAGATTTTTGACAGGATTTTGTAAGAAGTGTTACATAATGAGATAGGCCTGAATCTATCAAGTGTTGAGGGACTCTTTTCTTTTGGAATCAAGGCCAGAAAAGATGAATTCGTTGCCCCCCCCCCCAATCTTGTCTTTTTTCCTTGTCCAGTTCAACATTTTTTTTTCAAATATTCTTTTATTATATCCTAGTTTGCTTTGTAAAAATTAATTGTTAACCCATCCAGCCCCGATGCTTTATCAGCATGGAGTGACCATATTGCTTTTCTTATCTCATATTCCATTATGGGTTTTACCAGCTCCCTGTTTTCAACATCTTTTATAAACAATGGTATGCCTTGGAGTAGATCCACTTGTGCTTCCGGATCTGTCTCACCCGTGTCTGTATATAGCTCTTCCTAATGACTGAAGGCGTGGTCCTTAAGATCTTCCTGCCCTATTATTTTGTTTCCATGATTATCCTTCAACTCTTGTATGGCGTTGTAGCTTTGCTACATCTTGGTTTGTTTGTGGAAGTACTCAGTATTGTTGTCTCCACCCTTCAACCACGTCTGCCTGGATTTTATTCTCAATACCTCCTCTATTTGTCTTGCTTCCTTTAGAATTCTTATGATCAGCTCTCTTTCCTGCTTCAAATGCTCTATAGACACCTCTTCCACTTCCATTCTAAGATGCATAGCTGCTAAATCCCTTTGAAGGTTGATTTTTTGCTTGTTTGGATCCTGAAATCCCTCCTTCACCCAATTCTTTATAACAGCTCTTACTGCTCTTAATTTTGATTCCCAAATGTAGATGGGTGATCTAAATTGTTGGTGACTCCACTCCCTTTGAATTAACTCCATTACTTTAGCATCCTGTAGCTAGATTGGGTTGAATCTGAAAGGGATGGGCCCAAGATTGGCTGGAGGAGATAAGATCAGAGCTATTGGTTTGTGATATGACACCACTGAAGGGAGAGCAAGAGAGGTAGGGAGGATATCTTTCTGCAAGAAAGTGGAGCTTATCAGAAATCTGTCCAGCCTTGCCGCTACGTGCCCTATTCCAGCTCTTTTATTACTCCAAGTGTACTTCACGTTCCTCAATGGGATGTCCAGAATATCCATATATGCCATCAAGTCCTCCATCTTCTCACCAAAAGGGTCCCTGACCTTTGTTCCTCCACGCTTTTCACTTTGTGTCCTAGTGGTGTTGAAGTCCCCAACGATGATGAGATCTTTCCCGCGTAGCTCCTACTTTAGTTTGTTGAGATCTTCCCAAAATGTTGCCTTATCCATGTAGTGTGTTGGCCTGTATACATTACAAATGTATAACGAGATTAGGTCCTCCTTTTCATGGATCTCTTTCAATAGCCAATGATGGATTTCCCTGATAGACTTGACCACAAAATTGCTTGAGATTATGGTGGCTATTCCCCCAGATGCCCCTTTAGAGCTAATGGCTTTGCCTGTGCTATTTTTCCAGAAATGACATGAAAGTGCCATAACCTCCACGTCTGGAATTTTTGTCTCTTAGAGAAACAGAATGTCTGGCCTCTCAGATTTGATTATCTCCTTTATTTTTTCTACTTTACTTTGGCCTCTTAGACCCCTATAGTTCCAAGAGATGATTTTCAACATTTCTTAACTGATTGGGATCTTGCTCGAGATCTGGCATCTGTTCTTGCTCCACCTAGGTTTTTAGTGTTCTGGAGGAGCTTTGTTTCTTCCAGACTTCTCTGCCTCCTTAGATCCATCTCTCTTTTTGCTTCTGGATCTCTTAGGTATCTTTGGGAATTCCTTCCTCTTGTGGTTGGCTGCAAAGCCACTTCGTGTGTTTCCTGAGATCCTTGTGAGGGAGACTGCTCTAGAGAGTATCCTTATGGCATGACTCTACTATTTCTTAGCATCTATTCCCAAGTTTCCCTTGGTGCTGTAGACCCTTCCGGGTCCTTTTGACTCCTTCCATTCCTGGGAGACATAGGAGGGATACTTGTGGTTGCCTGAGCTTCTTCTTCTTCTATTTCAACTGTTATTGTTTCCAAGGGAGGGATTTCACCTTCATCCATGTTCAGTGCCTCGAATTGATTATTATTGGAGGCTTTTTCTGCTTCTTTGGGATTCTCCTTGCTTGTCTTTTGCTACACCTCACTTACTACTTGGGGAGTTTTTCTTCCTCTTTTTGATCGTTGCTAGCCATCCTCCTAATTTTTTTCTGAGATTTCTTAAACCGCCTTTGGACATTTTTTAACAAAGTGTCTGTACTCGTGGCACTTTGCACTTGAATGGTAGTTGCTCGTAATCTACCTTTTGCATGTGTTCCCAGTCGTCCATGTGTAAGTTTACAACTTCTGGCAGTCCTTTCTCCAGATATACTTCAACGTAGATCCTTGCACAAGAAAATAGATAACCCTTTGGCTCAGCTTTGTCAATGTAATTACCAAGAAAATTCCCTATAGCTTGAAGCATTTCATCATTCCAACAATGTAGAGGCATATGTGGGCTGTGGACCTAGACCAGGACCGCCAATGGCACATCCTTTTCTGTATCGAATGAAAGGCTCCATCTGTTTAGATATAAACCATGAGGCCCCATGAAGTAGGGACCACTCCTGAATATAAGGTCTCGATCACCTTTTCTTTCAAATAAGAAGGAGAAGAAGCCCTTTCCACGAAAGTAGTGTTGCATCCCCCCATATATCAAGGGTGTCTAGTTCTTATTTATCAAGATCTCCATAGTCTTTGGCGAAGTCCAGATCCCCGTAAACTGACCTATCAAACCCTTCTCACTCAGGGCTAGGGATTTTAGTCTTGAAGGTGCCGACATGATATGGATCCTAGGAGTGTATGCTCGTTTCACGAAGTTCACATCACTAGTATCCGGGACATGCAGAGGTGGGGAAGAAGTAGAAGCCACCAAATTCTTGAAAGCTTCATCTACGAGTCTTCGGCGCTGCTCCTGGCTCAGATCCGGGGGTGGATCCATAACAACAGAATCCCTAGCAGATCCCATATCTGATTCACCACACCATACCACAGATCTTATCAACCTCAGGCTGCGTGTGGCAAAAAAATGCTTAGACATGCAAGCAAGCTGTTAATCCCTGCATGCACTCCAGATGAGCATGATCTGGAGTAGGCTTGCAAATCTGAAGTAGTGGAATGGACCAGGGAACACAGTGGCCTGCGATGGTAGATCACACAGTGGGCTATGATGGAGAGCTCATTGAAATGGAAGGTTACAAATATTAATATTAAATTATTAATCATTAGTTATTAGTTTTGGCTTAGAAATGATGTAACCTTTCACATTGTATCGCTCAAGCCATATATAAGGCAAACTATTTGTATTTTAACTATCATCTTGTCAATAAATATTATTTTTATCTTCAATCATGGAATTCAGTATTTAGTTTACTACACACTTTGGCTCCCATAAGGTTATATTGCCAAGTTATAGGGACCAACATTTAAGTGATAATGTCTCTTTACCAATTATTGCATGAAGTCATCGGTTTGAAATCCCAAGATAAGGTTTAATGCATCACATGCACCACCTACTCACCCACGTGGAGGACTTTGTGTGAAGCTCTCACATGAGGAGGCTTCTAGACTCCTCTCATAATGAAATTCTTGTTCAAGTTTTAATCATGTAACTGGGATTAAGTTTTGTTATAACTGGAGGAAGCCTAGAAGCGCTCACGATTTGGAGATGGTGAATTTGATTACAGAGGAGGAAGAAGACGACACTCCCTCCATTAAGGGGGATGAGATCTCTACTACTATTATTGTTTAATGTGTGGAAGACATCCTACTGGTGATAAGCTTTAATTACAAGACTAGGTGGGTGGAGCAGTGGCCCTTTGCTTCTCTTATCTCTAAGTGTGTGGAAGGTGGTGTAACAGAGGTAAGCACTAGATATAGGACAGGGTGTGTGGTAATTGTACACAATACTGGTAGTGTGGAGATTATTTTTCTTTGGAAGATGAGGGGCTCAGGTTTCTTGTTGTTCTTGAAGGAATGGGACTTGGGCCCCTTAATATTTTGTTCACGAAGGTGTGGAGTTTTGGGATGTATGGACTTGGGCCTTTGATTGGACTTCTTCCCTCCAGCAAACAAGATGAAGGGCGAGAAATATTAGGTTTAAAAGCAACAAGAGCTCTCGAAATAGATTCAAGACACCAAAGTTAATATTAGGGATATACACGCTAACCTTTGCTGGATGAACTCACAACTTAAGGGTGTTTTGGAAGCAGCAAGGCAACACATAACTCATACAAATGGGTTTGACCAACATATGGTCGATTTGGAAGGGAATATGAGAGTATATGAAGCGCAATTGTATAGTTTGGATCATTGCCAGAATGACGCCAACGGTAATATTCAGGCATATGGAGTCCATGTAGACAAAATCTTGGCTACCCTAGACCGACATGAGGATCTGTTGATTGCAAAATACCCTGGGATCATTGATCAAGCAAGAAGTAGGGGCAAGAGAGACATGTATGATCAACAACCTGTTCACGTTGTTATCAATATTTCTACCTCATAGGAACGCGTAGGTGACAATGAAGATGTTTAGGTCTTAGACAATGGTCACAACACCACCTAGCTTCCTCTATTTTTTATTTGTTTATGATACTTTTTTCCAGTTATTATTACGCCAATATGTTAAATTGTTAAATTTTAATAGTCTCGGCTCTTTAATTTTATCTTGAGTTGGGATGGACTGTGCATCTTGTAGTTTTTTGTTTTTTTGATATTTTCAAGTACCAACTTCAGATATGAGATGAAAAATCTTATCGAACTTTATGATGTAATTTTGTTTTGTGGCTTTGCCACTTCTTCAATATAAAACTCTACTCGTTCTTGTTAATTTTTTTTATTTTATTGTAGTAGTTTATTCTCTGCAAATAGATTTAAGCATGTGGATAGACATATATGGGCTTGACATTGATTAAGAATCATTAAATTCGATTTTTGGACTCTTATAAGTTTTGTTGCCTATTTTTCAGCCTTTTATAAATGCCAATATATATGTCTTTGTTTAAAAAAATGGTATAAGGTCAACGAAATCCATATGCATGTTTTATATTTTTATTTTTATTTTTTAACTAGGTTGATTCTAGGCGAAGGCCAACCCCAATGTTGGATGAAAGAACGATCTTCCCACAGGTAGGATGCTTCCAACAAGTTTGTACGAGGATCGGTCAAGCCAAGACGCCCCTTAGGGAAGTGAAATTATCTGCCACAAGTAGCTCACACCCTCAACCCTTCCCCATGAGATTTGAACCCAAAACTTGATTGGGACTAAACCCCACACAAACCAATTGAGTTAAACCTCGTGGGTAATATGCATGCTTTATATTATATAGATATGATTTTATCTATTATTAACTAGCAAAACATGGTATAACTTTTGGAACAGTGCTTTCAAAATTTAAGGTAAGAATCAATTAAGTTTTTTTAATCCTTTGTTGAGGGGTCAACAACTCGAATGGTGAGGCGGTATTTTTTGCATTTTCCTCACCCAGATTGAGTAGGCACCCTTGTGGAGTGGGGCTCCCGTATTAGGTGTGCCTTTATTGATATATCATTATCAAATATGAATTACCAATTCCCATGGTTTAAAAAAAGTTTATCCAAAACATAAAGAAATGTTTAAAGTGGGACTACCATTCTTCTCTTCTCTTTGAAATAACAAAACTTCTCCTTAACTTATAATTGGTTATACCAAAATTAGTGGATTTTTTTTCACTTACATAAAAATAACACAACTAAATCTTTAAAGTTTTATTTTGAATCATTTATGAAAATTAAAGTTTTTTACATTATTTGTTTTATTTTACTTTTTTTTTTACATTTACTTGGTTTTATTTTATTTTTTCCATTTTTTTTGTAATTTTTCATGTTCTTCCTTTTTCTTTATCTTTACTTTTTTACTAATAAATAACATCTTTGTTAATTTTTTTTACTTTGTTTTATTTTTTATTTTAGCCCATCTTCCATTGCATTTACCATTCAAATTATTTCTTATTCAGGTTAAGTTCTATGATAAACAAGGTCAAGACATTTAAGATTATCTTCTTCATTATTGTGTTTTATATGTTTAATCACAATAACCTTAAGTAATTTAAGGGAATCATGAGTTAGGTAATTGTATGTATTCAATCACTCGACTTATACTTCCTTGCCTTTGTAGGGAAACATATGACTAATCTACTCAATCATCACTATCTCTTCTTTTGGCAAATGGTCTTCCATGGGATATTCAACACTCAACGTCGTCACTTTCTTAATCATGTCGGAATTGTTACTTCCGACTACGGCCCTTTTCTTCTATCTCTTTAACCTTATGTGTTCTTTTGAGAGTTCTTCTATGATATCTAATGAAATTTGTTATGTCTTATCTGCAAAGATATTCTCTATTCTTCCTCACCTCCTCTATCCAAATTCAGAATTCAAAGTGTCTCTTTATGTTACTAGCGCAATTTTTTTGGACCCTAAAAGCCCTAAAAAATAGAAAATTCATAATTTCAAAAATAGATGAGAGTTTGTAATTATGTTCCTCCCTACAAATTCGCCCTAGTGGATTTATACACGTATTTTTAAGGGTTCCTTCATTTTATGCATAAAACCCCTAAAAATCGTAAATTGTAAAAAAAATCCCTAAACTTTTACATAAATTCAAAAACCTACAAATATTTGGAATTTGCTAAATTTGGTCCAACCATCAATTTCGCCCTAGTGGATTTATCCACAAATCTTGAAGGGTGTCCTAATTTGAGCAGTTGCATTGGGAAATGTGAAATTATTGAAATAAGGGTTTATGCATGTGTTTTGCAACTCTTAGTGCCTCAAAAGGTGCACCTTGGGCCACTTAGCCCCACCCCCCTTCAGAGCACACCTTTCTAAGGTATTGCCTTAGGAGGTGTGAAGCCTTTGCATGGGGATTTGTGAAGTACATTGAAAGTTGTGATATTGATCGATAAATTGAACTAACTCCTTTACTCTGATTTATATGTCTTTATTATTCATTATTTGACTCCATATAAGGCACTAATCTTAGCTACAAAAATTGTGGAAAGGTATTTTCTTGTTGGTGTTTTCAAATACCCAAAGAGGTCTCTCCCCTGGGTTTGGGAGTTACCCAAAGTAGTTGAGAGACTGGGTTGAGGTGAGATTTGGGTTTAGTTTTCTCCAACACGCTTTCCATTCACTAGCAAATCAACCGCATTGTGTTGCAAATCCAAGGCTGCTAGTTTGAACGGTAACGGTACCCTTACTGCCAAATAACTCCACAAATTGTTTAATAAATCAATCTCCTGATGAGTAGTTGGTTTTAGGGCTTAAATCATTTCTCAAGTTGTATCCCATCTTCCTCTTAGCTAGCCTTATAAGAGTGTTTTATGTGTTTGTACTTGAATATCAATTTGAGCATCAACACATGGTCATTGGATGGAGGCAATAAATGCCCTAAGTTTATGAACAATACCAAGCAACTTGGTTGAAAATCATCAAAGGGGGAGTAGGGATCGTAATGATGGATTTAGAAATTGTGGGATTGGTTAGAATAACTGTCACACTTTCGATCTATGTCCAGTTTAGCGTTGAGACACTTGAGTTTCTTGACTTCTATCGCACTAGCAAAAACTAACTTGGCAACCATGCACTTGTAAATCCTCCACTTCCTACTATAAAGAATGTTACACCAACTCCTCCTACCCACAATAAGGTTTTGTATTTTGAACTCTCTTTAGTTCTTCCTCCATGCATAAACAATGATTAGGGTGACCTCCTTGATTCTTATGTTGATTCCATTTTTTTACGTACCATTATCTCAACTAGAAAGGTATTCAAAACAATAGCTAACGTTGTTATTGTCTTGAATGTCCCTACAAACATCCACTGCCTCTTTCTCTCCTGATACTCCTTTGAAACATTTCCCTCCTCTTCCTCTGCTCCAAAAATTAAGCCCCAACCTAAGAACCCTATGTTAGAAAGTTAGAGCCATTTGAATTTACTGTGAGAGTACATGTGAAGGTTGAACAACATCCTTTCATTTATGGGTTAATTAATGAGAACTGGAAATGGATTATTTATATCATGTATCCTCTGGGGTAGTGGATAAATGATGGTTTGACTTTTCCACAAATTTTTTATATTTTAGATATTTCAGCTAGTATCAACACTTCAATTGAATTATGGTATTGATTTTGAGGAACACTCCAATTGAATTATGGTATTGATTTTGAGGTCCACATCGAACATTATATCCTTAATGATCTATTTGATATTTTTCCATATTTTTATGCATTATGTGATGACAATTATGATTTTCATACCACTCTTAGTTTTGTTAATGATTATTGAGATGTCGATGTTATTGTTGTCCCATTATTTCGCTACTTGCTTGAGTGGAAACGAGGTGCAAAATGACATGCATTTTATGATTATTCAACATTATTTCATTAATTTATAGAATGTTGGTGAGAATGCTATTTGTTTGTTTTATGACTGTGATGAGCATGGTATGGGGCAATAAAGCAAGGGCACGCTTAAGAGGAATAAAGGGTAGCGTAGGTCCTCTTTCTTAGTGTTGATGATTATTAAGATGTTGATGTTATTGTTGTCTCATTGTTTTGTTACTTGTTTGAGTGGATTTCAATATATACATTATATGATGGAAATGGATAAAATGAGGTGCAAAATGACATGCATTTTATGTTTATTCAACATGATTTCATTAATTTATGGAATTATGGTGAAAATGATATTTGTTTGTTTTATGGCTATGATGAGGATGACATGGTGCAATAAAGCATGGACATGCTTAGGAGGAACATGATCTAGGAGGATATTGGTGGCCACCCGCCTATTCCACTTGGACCCCCACCAGTGTTTCTTTCAGTTTTCCAGTTTCCTTATTTGTAACACAATTTACTATTTTGGCAATTTTTTCGCGTCCTAAACCTCCAGAGCTGTTTTGAGGCCCTAAACGACGTTTTTTTGGCATCAAATCGTCAGGCTAATATGAGTCCGTTTTGGACTTGATATTTGTTTTAAGAAGTTGTAGTCCTTGGATATATATATTTCTAACGATGTATCATGTGTGTCAAACGGAGATAGTATGCCAAAGTTACGACCCCTAGAAATTGATGTACCAATTTACCCAACGGAGCCCATATTCTGGCGTTTGACCTCCTAGGGTTAGGTTTTTGGATGTGTAGGGTTTTCCATTGTTTCTCAATAATATATAGGCCTTTGAGCCTCATTGTAACATATAGTTCAGAGGCCTGTAGCCACCACATCTCATCTAGCTAGTTTATTTCCATCCTGTCTGTAAACAAGTTTTAGTTCATTGATATTAATGAAATGAAGTGTTATTTCCGTTGCATCTTTGTATTTATGGTTATTTTTGTATTATGTCGTGTTCCTACATAAATATGAATCAGTGGTATCAGAGTAATTTACTCTTTATTGATCCTTCTTTGCATGTCCCCAACAAGGTCGAGGTATAAGGAGTTAGGGCTCGATCTGGTTGAACCTTTGCAAGATTAGCCTCGCAAACATCGACGACCGCCCATGGGGGACGAAAATAAAGAAGAGGGCGTATAAGATCCTATAAAAATGTTGCTCGAGGTGGCCCTTAAAAAGCAAAGGAATGCGTTGATGGATAAATTCGCCCAGATCCTTCAACGACTGCCCATTGGTTGTGCATCTGCATCCAGCAGCCACTTTGGAGGTGCAACCCCTTTTAAGGCACATGTAAATTTTGACATTCCCATATTTGATGGCCGAATATATGCAGACTCGATATATAGATGGTTGAATATATTAGAAGGATATTTCTCAGTTCATGACTTTTTCGGCCGGGAAAATATTACTTTTTCACTACTCAAAACCGATCCCCATGTCAAGGACTAGTGGGAAACCTACTGTGAGAGAAGGGACCAGGATGAACACTCTCTGTTCTCGGTCGTACCCACTTGGAATTCTTTCTGAGACACCATCAAGGAACAATATCATCCCGTGGGGAGCTATGAGGACAATTACATATAGTGGACTACGTTGCAGCAACAAAGAGATCAAGATGTGCATGAGTTGACGAATATGTTCCATATCCTGCGCACCATGTCGGGTATCAAAGATTCAAAGAAACATTTGGTGCTGAAGTACCGCAGTTGTATGCACATATACATTCAGGAGGAAATGGAGTTCCCAACATCTCCTCGCTTGGTACGACATACTGGTATGCTGCCAAAATTGAGCAAAAATTCAAACAGAAGAAGCGAGACTTTGGATCTGCGAATCAAAAGCAAGAGAAAGGCGCCCCCAAACCGCAAAACCAAGGACAAAGCCATGGCATGGCGACTCAAGACAACTTGCTAAAGCCCTAAGCAAAGAGCAACATCACGAAGCTTAAGAAGGACATGGGAAAGTGGTGTGAGTTCCACAAGAGATCCACTCACAACACAAGTGAGTGTCGGGCCAAGCAATCACTGGCGGCCGAGATAAAGGCTTTCGAATCATATGCATACTCTGAAACTGAATCAAAACCCAAGAAGAGGAATGATAGAGGGAAGAAAATTATCGATGCAGAGCCCAACTCCACAGTTGCAACCACAAAGATCCAAAAGGAAGAACTAGAAGATTCAGAGGAGGAGGAGTGTCTCTTCCACTCCGAGATGTGGGTAAAGGGTTCCCCGCTATAGTTCAATGTCGACAGTGAGAGCCAAAAGAACCTTGTTTCAGTAGAGATCGTGAAGAGGTTGGGCTTGTTGACCACAACACACCCGCATCCTTACACCATTGAGTGGCTTCACGAAGGATGGGATCTCCGCATTAGCCAGCAGTGTTGCCTTCCCTACAACATCAAGCCCTTCACCGAGGAGGTATTATGTGGCATTGCTCCACTTGATGTTTGTGATGTATTATTAGGCCAACCATAATTATGGAAGCGACATGTTGTGTATGAGTCTTGGCCTCGCACTTTTATTATTACGTTGGAAAATAAGTTGTACAGGATACCAGAGGTACCACCACCTGTCGCTATCTCTTTGGTTACTGCTTAACAATGCAGTAAGCTCATTTCCAAAACTGAGAAATTTGTTTTCTTAGTGATCCGCCCTAAGGGAAAGAAGAAGACCGTAGCCACGACCTCTAGACAGGGCTCCTTCGCATGACAACAACAAACGGACAAGGTCGTGGAGGAGTATCGAGACATCTTCACCTCACCTGCAGGGGTGCCTCTGCACTGTCAGGTCAAGCACCCCTTTGATCTGACTCCAGGTGCGTCACTGCCCAATGGACCGATCTATCGACACTTTGTTTTCGAGAACGATGAAATCAAGAGGCAGATTCAGGAGCTACTGTAGAAGGGTCACATCCGGCCAAGTTCATCGTCCTGTGGGAGCCCGATCATGTTGGTACAGAAGAAGGATGGGACTTGGAGACTCTGTATTGACTATTGGGCGCTGGACAAGATCATTGTTCAGAATAGGTACCCTATCACATGTATTGATGACCTCTTGGACCAACTTAAAGGGGTGAAATATTTCAGCAAGATCAACTTAAATTTCAGGTATCATCAGGTACTAATCGAACCGACCGATGTGTGGAAGACTGCCTTCAAATCCAAGGAGGGCCTTTTCGAATGGTCGGCCATGCCTTTCGGGCCGACGAATACTCCTGCAACCTTCATGAGACTGATGGATGACATCTTGTGGCTATTCACTAACTCATTTGTAGTAGTGTACTTGGATGACATCCTGATCTTCAACTAGACTTGGGAAGAGCACCTCCACCACATCCGACATGTCCTCCAAACACTGCAGAAACACAAGTTGTGTGTCGATTTGGAAAAGTGCACTTTTGGCATGACCCAGATTCAGTATCTGGGATACATTATTGATGAGTGTGGGGTGCATGTCGATCCAACCAAGATCCAATTCATTTGGGATTGTCCATCCCCAACCACTCTAATAGAGCTTCACATCTTTCTAGGTCTTGTTAATTTCTACCACGGGTTCATGTTGGGATTCTCTCATATCACTTGGCCCTTGAGTCAAGTCACCAAGGGAGGAGCAAAAGAGAAATTCGTTTGGTTGAAAACTCAACAGATGTTGTTCGTAGATTTGAAACGTCACCTCTGTTGTGCCCCAGTGCTAACATTACCAGACTTGTAACAACCATTTAAGATCGAGATAGATACCTCTGACTATGCTATTGGGGCAATCCTTACTCAACAAGGGAATCTAGTGGCATATCACAGTGAGACACTATCCGACACAGTCTGAAAATATCCCACTTATGACAAAGAGATGCATTCGATTGTACAAGATTGCCGACAATGGAAGTATTATATTTTGGGGAAGCAAATGATCATCCACACAAACCATCGATCCTTGCAGTTCATATAGACACAAGGGAAGTTACAGAACGATCACCATCAGAAGTGGTCCACATATTTGCAACAGTTTCATTTGAACATCGAGTATAAGAAGGGCAGCACCAATAATGTTGCAGCCTGCCTCAACTAACCACCGATCGTGGCGATAACCATCGTGCTCAACTCTTGTGGGCACGAGACTTCTGATTGGTCACTTCTCTACAAGAACGATCCAAAATTCAGCCACACATACAAGATGCTCTTGGAGGGTAACCGAGTTCCAAATTTTCACCTCTAGTATGCACTACTATGTCACATGGGACACCTTTGTGTTCCTTCAAGTGAGCGTGCCAAGATGATTTAGGAAGCACAATATAGCCGGGTCGCTGGGAATTTCGGGGTCGAGAAAACAGTGGCAGTACTGCAGAAGTATTTCTATTGGCCAAATCTTCGACAGGATGTCGGGAAGTACATCTGATCCTGCACTGCTTGCGCCATTTCCAAACCGACCATCAAGAAGCAAGGCCTTTATACTCCGCTGCCTACCCCTAGTCGACCTTGGGAATCCATATCCATGGATTACATGTTGCTCCTTCCTTCTACTAAGCGGGACAATGAGTGTGTGTTTGTGGTCGTCGACAGATTCTCAAAGATGGTCATTACAACGACTTGCAAGAAGAATATCACAGCAGAAGCCACTGCTAAACTCTTCTTTGAATGAGTGTGGGTACACTTTAGGATCCCACAGTATATCATCTTAGATCAAGACAACAGGTTCCTCAATACATTTTGGTCCAGCCTCTGGTCAATGTTAGACACCAAGCTCACTAAGTCCACATCTTTCCATCCTCGAACTGATGGCTAGACAAAGGTTGTCAACAAGATGATCGTACACATTTTGCGCATGTACAACTCAAAGCATCCATGCACATGGGATGAGAGCCTCCCCTATGTACAACATAGTTATAACTAGTCCCTCCACAACTCAACTGACCATAACCCTTTTTAGGTGGGCTTTGGATTCCAGCCACTATGTCCCATTGACGTAGCCATGCCATTAGCAACTACTCAAGCTGATTCAGCTTGTGTCTAGTATGAAGTTTCCAAGGCGAACAACTTCATTGAGCGCATTCAACGCATTCACCAACAAGTTCATGACATATTGGATAGAGCCAATGCTAAGTACAAGCAGCGGCATGATCAACATAAGGTGCAACACAACTTCTAGGTGGGGGACAAAGTGTGGCTACATTTGCAGAAGGAGCGCCTCGTTGGATCCCACCGCAAGCTTCGCCCGCTCCGATATGGGCCATACACCATCACCAAGGCTATAGGGGACAATGCCTTCGAGCTCAGTATTCCACCATTCCTTGGTTTGCACCCAATGTTCAATGTGAACCACCTTCAACCCTACTTTCCACCTCTACTGGACACATCATATGTGGAAGAAAAACTCACACCAACATAGTTAAACCCAGGCTGCATGGAACAAGCCCCAACTGATCGGATTATGGACACACAGATCAAGAACACCCGCCAGCAGAAGATCCAACTGTAACACCCCAATTTTTACCCTATTTGCATTAAAGGTACATGATGTATATATTATAATTAATCACGGTGAGGAGCTGAACGCAAAAGCCCCACCACCGATTTGATTGTGCTATGTTTCAGCAATTGGGATCGTTGCCGATGGTATATCGTGCTATCCGGCACATAATAGTTTTGCATCATGTAAATATGCACATTCATTAAAATAAACCTACAACCAGCTACGATGGTGCAACATTAAATGAAAAGGGCAAGATTTCCTAAGGTTAAGGGGGGGATTGTCTAACCCGTGAGAGCCATTGGGGAAAAGCCATGTGTTAGCCACTAAACTATTGTTAGTTGAGGGCAGTTATTTGCTGAGTAGTGGTGGGTGGCAGGCTTGTCCACATGCACCCTCCTCCAGTTGGGTCATTCCATTCATGTGGGGGAAAGGAAACCAACAAAAAACGCTGCCACTCTCCCACTCTCTCCAGTCTGCTCCCCTTCACGCACTGTTTGGGAAAACTATCCATTGTTTTTGGCTGTTCATTTTTCCCCACGCAAAGGGAGATAAAAAGGACTCATGATTCTATGTGGGGGGTTCATTCTTCATTCTCTCACACCGATTGTCGGTCTGTGGATAGGTTCTTCCTCCTGTTCATGCAGGGGATCATTCCCCTTTTTCCCATTGTCGACTGTGTAATGTGCTGTGGCTTCATTGTTGAGAAGGGACCGTTGTTTTCCCATGTTTGCTGACTGTGTCTAGACGGTTTAATGTCCTATTACTTGATCGTTGAACCACGACTGTTGTCTTCCCTGATTGATGGCTGTTGTGAGTGCCTATGTGGTGTTGGTTGTGTTTTCCTCCACACTTCGGAGCAGCTGTATATTACAATTGTGTTGTTTTGGCCATGATAGGGCCAAGAATAACTCAGGGACTGTTTTCCCCTGTCAAAGCTGTAATTGCTGGTTTTGCTGCATGCATGCAGTGGTTGGTCTTCGGACTGTGTGGAGTGGGATTGAAGGCTGGGTATGCCTGAGAAACCTGGGTTTGGGAGCCACACAGACAGAGTTAGATGGATGGATTTTTCTCCACAACCCCAGAAGAGCACTGGAAAGGGAAGTTAGGGCCTGAGGGACTGATTCCTGGTGTCGGGTGTGTGTGGGTGTATTAGAGGTTAGGCTAGCTCTGGTGTAGGCATCCTTAGCTCTTCCATGAGCTCACCAGCTTAGAATTTAGCTTCTCCCAGCTCCTTGATAGCCTGATAAGCCCTACTGTACGAGATTGGCTGATTTGTGTACCTTGGCTATGTGTAAGCCTGCTTAGTCCCTTATTCCTTGGGGAATCATGCCCAGCTCGGGGGTGGCAGTGTTGCTGAGAGATNACGTTGCAGCGACGTAGTTGGTTGCGGACAAGTTCATATGAGATAAGTATCCTTGTCTATTTCTTGCCTGCAATTATGTTTACTATTAATGAACTATGATGAATATATGTATGATTATGCATCTTAGTATTTTTTATGTTTTAAGCATTTTATGTATGTTCCTGTTCATGGGGATAGCTGCCCGGTTTGTTTGATGGTTTAGTAGCATCCTCTTCGCCGGTCGGAGGGTCGGGGACATTGCACCAACTATATCGAGTTGTCAAAGCATGCCAACTCCTTCACCAAGGAAAGTGGCTCACCATGGACCAAGTTCAGTAGAAGTTTCCTCATCTCATGGAGAAACTCAATGCAATGGGGACCATTGCTTCATAAGGGGGAAGGAACGATCCAGGAGGATATTGTTGGCCACCCGCCTATTCCACTTGGAACCCCACCATTGTTTCTTTCAGTTTTTCAGTTTCCTTAATTGTAGCACAATTTACTATTTTTTGCAGTTTTTCGGGTCCTAAACTTCCAGAGTCGTTTTGAGGCCCTAACTAGGGACCAAGTTTAGCAGAAGTTTCCTCATCTCATGGAGGAACTCAACGCAATGGGGACCATTGCTTCCTAAGGGGGAATAAATGACGCAAGAGGATATTGGTGGCCACTCACCTATTCCACTTGGAACCCCACCATTGTTTCTTTCAGTTTTTCAGTTTCCTTAATTATAGCACAATTTACTATTTTGGCAGTTTTTCAGGTCTTGAACTTCCAGAGCCGTTTTGAGGCCCTAAACGATGTTTTTTTGGCATCAAACCATTAGAAAAATGTGAGTTCTCCATTTTTAATCTTCAAATGTAGTCCTTGGATAGGTATTTCTAATGATGTATCATGTGCGTCAAACAGAGATAGTATGCCAAAGTTACTACCCTGGGAAATTGATGTACCAATTTACCCAACGGGGCCCATATTCTAGCATTTGACCTCCTAGGGTTAGGTTTTTGGATGTGTAGGGTTTTCCATTGTTTCTCAATAATATATAGGCCTTCGAGCCACATTGTAACATAGAGTTAAGAGGCCTGTAGCCGCCACATCTCTTCTTAGAGATAAGCTACCAGCACTCTAGCTAGTTTATTTCCATCCTGTATGTAAACAAGTTTCAGTTCTTTGATATTAATGAAATGAAGTGTTATTTCCACTACATCTTTGTATTTATGGTTATTTGTGTATTCTGTTACATTCCTGCATAAATTTGGATCATGCATTTTATGATTATTCAACATTATTTCATTAATTTATAGAATGCTAGTGAGAATGCTATTTATTTGTTTTATGACTGTGATGAGCATGGTATGGGGCAATAAAGCACAAGCATGCTTAAGAGCGTAGGTCCTCACTCTTAGTGTTGTTTGTGATTATTAAGATGCTAATGTTATTGTTGTCTCCTTGTTGTTACTTGTTTGAGTGGATTTCAATATATATGGTGGAAATGGGTAAAAAGAGGTGCAAAATGCATGAATTTTATGTTTATTCAACATTATTTCATTAATTTATGGAATTATGGTGAAAATGATATTTATTTGTTTTATGGATATGATGAGGATGACATGGTGCAATTAAGAATGGACATGCTTAGGAGGAACAAATGGTGGTGTAGGTCCCCAGATGCCTCTACAAGTTAGTTTCTATGTCATGAAAAAATTTGAGGAACTTGGGACATAACCTATAACCTAAGTATTCATGAATTTGACTACTGGGCCCATGTGTTTGATGTTTAGGTTGGCCCAATGATCCTAAATTCACTCAATTACATAAAGTTGAGACTCATATATTGTTGAGAGTACAACTTCGAGAGTCACTCCCATGAGACTTGTGTTGGATCAAGTCCAGAATCTATATTGTATTAGGTTCAGATCTTCTCCATGGAACTTATGTTATATTAAGATCACTAACATATGTTGTATTAATTTAATGGGATTATGTTGTATTAAACTAGGACCTTATGTTGTATTAAGTCCTATTCGAGAGAGATGCTTGTACTGGGATCTTATGTTGTATTAAGATCACGACCTTTTGTTGTATTAAGGTCGGAGACGTGTGTTCTATCAAGTCCAAAACTTATGTTGTATTAAGTTCACATGACTTATGTTGTATTAAGTCTCGAGGATATACTATGTGATGTATGGATAATCATGGTCACCAAGTGCTACAAGTCTCCTTTAGGGATTAGCTACCCCTAGAGTGATTTACTTTAACATGTGACTATATGACCCGGGGTAATACATTTGATCATAGGTTCAGAACAATTCTTATGAGTATGATATGATATAGATGATTTATTAATTAAACATATATGGATCATGCAGAATTAATTAAATAAAGATGAGCACAAAGATAGAGAGAGAATTTGAATTTCCCATGTATTCCTCCAAGTGAACTCGAATTAATAAGACATAAGTTGAGTCTTAGTTGTGATAAACAAGTTTTAGTTAATTAAGGAATCAACTCCTTAATTTATGCAAAGTGGTTGTTGAAGATAACATTGATGGAGAAGCACTAGTTACATTTAGTTATGTTCAGCTACATTCAGTTCTGTTCAGTTACATTCAGTGATGTTTAGTTCCATTCAGTTCCATTCAGTTACATGCAGTTCCATGTAGTTTGGTTCAGTTCAATAAATTAACACCTTAGTTAGAGGCAGTTAACACTAGAGAACTAATGGAGGGCATATATCTTCAGTGTGGATGATAATTATGATGTGACAACTTGGCACCAAGTCAACAAGGGTGCAAGGTTGAAGGTGAAACAATGTTCACAGTGTTAACATAGTTACTAGTGCACAAAAGCATGCAACCATTCACTACCTTGTTTGTATGACTGAATTTGGCCTGTTATTAAAGTGTTATGCACTTGGCAAGACCTGTACAGTGTTTCATATGATCTCTATTCTCTTGTGCTCTCTTCTCAGGCAATCTGCTATTGTGTTGCAATCATTCTCTAGCGATTATCTATCATACACAAATATTTTTTGTTGGGTTTTTATTCTCCAGATCAATGGAGGGTTTTCCCAGGGTACATAATGTGTCTTATGGATAGAATGCTTGTGTATGAATTGTTTATGAGATCTATCTGTATTGTAATTGTGGATTAAATGTTTTAAAGTTCAATAATCTTTCTTTATTGCTCCAACACTAACATATATCTTTCTCCAAAATTACTTTATGTTTATTATATTACTATTATCATTTACAAAAGTTCGTCACTGCCTCATTCTTCCAAGTTTTCTCTAAAAGGGGATGTAAGGGGACAAAAACAACATTAATTACCCAGGTACTAAGAACTTGTTTAAAATTTTAATGAATTAATCACTTTCTACCTAAGTACTTTTGAAACCTTGTGAGTTATTTTGAGTATAGGAAGCTTTCTCATGTTGTTGTTTGTTGGTTGAAGTTCATATCCTCTTTATCGACATATAAGAGCTTGTTGGTTGGTAACCCATTTGTTGATTGTTCAATACTCTTAACTAATCAATGATATTTGTGCAAGATTATGTCTTGGTTTATTTAGTTGAGTTTCTTAGAGATTCTTCTACTCCTTGACACGCCAAACGCCTTAAACGAAATGCTCAGTTGTAGCTCATGTATGGATTTGGAAAAACTTGGGTGCCTACAACGTTATTTGCATGCAATTTTGGAAACACCCCAAATAGGCTATCTTAGTTTAGTCCAAAATTTTAGTTCTTGATATCTTAAAGTCATGTCTTTGTTGATATACTTTTTTATTATTTGATTCTTAATGTACTATGTATGTTGTTATTGTTATTGTTTGCTTATCGATGTACTTTGATATTGTACTATTCTTGGAACCTAAAGAAAGTAAATAAAATTGCAAACCCTCTTTATCTTGCAATTTCAAGTGTCCTTTCTACTTCACTTAGTAATTTTAATGAATTTCCATTTTATTACTATCTTGCTTTTTTTTAATGAAAAATTATAACCAACATAAAATACAAGATGAAAGTATTTATCCTAATTATATTTTGTGATCAATTTTATTTATGTTATTGTTCCTTTACATTCTCTGATTGGTAGGGAGATACTGAGTAGATATACTAAAGAAATTTCATATTTGCGTAATTTCATTTGATTTTGAGGGTAATAGTGCTTTTAGTCCATTAACTTGTGAAGGAGGTAGATCAAACTTCTCATAAGCTTGCTAGTGATAGAATCATTTAGATAAAATGGTATTGTACTCCATCCCTAAATATGATGCAATGTAACTAGGAAGGTATTCAAGTAGGTAATGCTATGTATTTAGGCCATCTCTATTAAATAAGGCTCATGTAGTGTGAAAAGTAATAAGTTAATAAGACTTACTATAAGGTTTTCCCTACTAGAACAATTCTTCTTTGGGAAGAACCTAGAAAGTTCAACTAGTAGAAAGTACCTAAGAGGGTAAATATAAAATATATCAAGAAGTAAAATCAACCGAAGGAGATGTTTTGTGAAGTATATTGGATGTAATAGTTACAGCATGCATATAACTTGTGGTGTGATTCTTGCCCTAAGGAATAGTTAATGGTGTTACCCTACCTTAAGGGTTCTTTATATTCTTATGGTCATCCTTTTGTATATGTATTTCTATTTATATCTAAAATTTGAGGGTTTATCTTGTTTGGGAATCAATTTTTGGGTTAAGGAACACAACATTTGGTATAAGACCTCTTTCTTTAACTGAAAAAAGTGGATTTTTTTTTCTTTTACGTGAAATTTTGAAGGAAAAAAGAGACCCATGACACTCCCATCAATTTTCTAATTGTTTTTTGATATAATTTGAAGAAACTAATTGTATATTTTATCTCCTCTCAAAAGCATACACGATTCCAAAAAAAATCACTCAAACCAGAGTCTGGAGAGAAGAGATATTGTAGTTTGAAATTTGGTTTTTCGAGCTTTTGGTGACAATCGCAGGTCTTGTAGAGGACATAACTTTTGATACAGAGATCCAATTGCAACAAAAACAACAACATTTGATAGACTGTTTTTTGGGCTTAAGTTGACATATTATATAATACATTTATGGTCAATATTGTTTGTGCAATAATTGTTATAATTAGTTTCCCTTAATCCTTCACATAATTGAAATATGGAAAGGTGAGTGATGAAAACTTTACAAGATATATATGCATATATGGAAACTATAAAGCAGATAAACCGTAAATTTAAGGAGGAATGTATGATTGATGTCACATATTCTTTTATTGCTAAAGAGTACACTGAAGAAAGATCTACATGGTATGAATTATAATATGCTTACGTGGAATGGTAAATAGACAATTGTAATTTTTTGGAAGACAAGTAATTCCATTTTTTTCTTAAGGACTCTTCTATTCCATACGGAGAGAACCTCATGGAGAAAAGACAACAGGAGGTAGTGCCTACCATTTCTAACATTCTTCTTTTATAGGAGTAGAGTTCCTTTTAAAGTCATCATTTTACTATTACATGGACAATTTTTTTGCTTTATATAGTTATCCTTGTCCACATGACCATCATGGACATTTGAAGCATAACACTCAATGGTTCATGGATCTTGGGTTTCGTCGATTGGTTTCCATGTTATGCACTTGGAGATGGGACCCAAGTTTATCGAGTCCCTTTGATTACTTCAAAATTGCAACTAGTCCTTGCATGAGGAACGTTGGCTTCTTCTGCATTGTGGTTAGCACTCATACATGGGACCCATGTTTATGGTGGAGCTTCTTCGATTACTTTAGCATGGTTAACACTTATACATGGGACCCTAGTTCCCTAGCTTACTCTAGCATTGTGGTCGACACTTATCCACATGATGTTGGTTTATGGTTGTGCTTCCTCACATGAAGCATTGAAGGCAACGATTTTTTATAGTTCTAATTTCTTCCTACAACTACAACCATACTCCAATAGTTTCTCATATTTTTGTGCTTATGTGTTGGCAATGTTTGCCCTTTTTAATCACTTTGGCTCATATTTTGAGCACGCAAAGCAATATTTTCTTTGCTCATGTTTCAAATTTTGAATACTGAGCTTTTGGGGGGATCCCAGGGCATATGTGTTGGACATTGGGTTCAACTCCTCGTGAATTTGTAATCCTGAGTCCAACAAATAATATCGTAAAAAGTTTTTTTATGATTTTTCATTTCTTATGTGTGATAAGGTACGAGTATTTTATTTGTAAATGAATGAATGGGTGTTAATCTTTTATCTGTGAATCTTTTACCCAATTTGTTTATTTTTTCACAGTAACATTTAAATTTATATTGCAAAAAGGCTGAGTAAACTCACCTGAATAAAGGTACATAGGTAATCATAAGGATAGGGAGATATATCCAAACCGCTGGGAAAATTCCAGGTTCTCCTTTAAGGGAGAAACCGATACCAAATGAGATTTATAGCACTATTGACATTGTAAACTCCCCAGAAAATAAGACCGAGAAAGATGCATTTGCTAAACATTTCATAGGTTCTTGCAAGGAGCTTATTCTTCAGTTTATCTGACTAGCTCCAAACTTTTTCTAGCTTATCTTCGGGATTACCTGCTAGTGCCTTTGATTTCCCTGGGATATTTCTTGACCACACCTCTCTATCTATTCGAGAAGTTAAAAGCTTGAGTTTCTTGTTTGTAATTTTACCGCAAATTCCATTTACTTTCCCACTTGCCTCTAGCGAGGAGTCCATGATCCCAGACTTCGAAGGAATACTTTCTCATTCATGGAGGAATTATCATGTGGGAGGTAACTCCGTTCACCATAAGTTCGAGCTACGAAGGCTTCCATTAAGTGACTGCAAGCCTATGAAGCAATCTTAGTAAGGGCATGATTTCCAACACAAATATTTGGGGAGAGAGCTTCCCACTCTTCACAAAAGGACCTTGGACTGAAGGGAACTCAAGATGAACAACTTCCAGTTTATAAATAGATCCTTCCAGGAGAAAGGGAGATGAGATATCACTCCAACCTCAACAATGACTGCATTCCAAAAACAAATGTTTGATAGTATCCTCACTTTGCTTATAGAAAATGCACCAGGAAGGACCTTGCATACCTTTTTTTCAAAGATTGTCAAAGGTGTGAGTCTTCCCATGTACCAAGATACAACAAAAGACATTGATCTTTGAGAGACCATCAGATCGCCAAATTGCTTTCCACATAAAAGAGGGAGGAGGCTTTGGTCAAGATTCATTCAACTTTTGGTAGCTTGCTTTCGTTGAGTAATCATTTGGGATTACATTGTAAATAATATTTCAGTTATTAGTTAGTAATCTCATTATCTAACTGTAGATAACGGTTTTGATATCCTTTATATGTAACACTCATCTACGTAATAATATATTGATTTGCTGAGGTTCTTCACGGCCCGTGTCAGTGGTATCAGAGCAAAGGCAGCAAAGCATTGGTGAGAACGACTTGGTGAGAAAGAAGGAGCCCGTGAAGGAGGAGCCAGCAAAGGAGCTATCACCAAGAAAGGAAGAAAGGAGAGCTGCTTAGTAAAGATTGTGGAAGAAAGACAAAGACTGCACATTAAGAGGAGACTGCACGTAAATTGTTTCAGTAATTGTTTTGAAGAATTATTTTCTTTTTTAAAAAGAGAAAAAAAAGGAAGAGAGCCGCCATTTATATTTTCGTGCAATGGTTTCTTTAAATTAATTATCAAATCTTTGGGGAGTTCTTTTCAAAAAATAAAAGTTTTTAAACAACCATTTATATTTGAGTGCAAGGTTTTTTAAATTGAAATATTCAACCTTTCAGGAAATCTTTTTAGAAGATAAAAAGATTTTAAAGAACATTAACTAAAAGGAAAAGAATATATCGGACTGTATTTTGTACACAAAAATTTACTACACAGTTAATTTCAATTGTTGGAGTTATTTTGTCTGGAAAAGAAAATTATCAAGAATGGTTTCGTAAAGTTAAAAATACCCTTATTTTTAATGATATGTGGGATGGAATTTGTGAAAATGAGAATTTAGAAGATAAGGAAGATGGAGAAGCAATAAATGAAGTGGATAAAAGTGCAATAGTACCACCTACTAATGCCAAAGAGTTAGCATTATGGAAAAGCAAGGACAAGAAGGCTTATGCCTTGATTATTGCCTCTGTAAGTGAATAAGTAAGTAGACATTTAGTTTCTAGCAAAAGTGCTTGGGAAGCATTAAAGAAACTAAAAGATTTGTATGATTCACATTCTGAGATTGAAATCATACAACTGTTGATGAAATTATTTAACTTAGAATTAAAAGATAATGATCCAATGAAACTTGCTTCTAAAATTAGAGCCATTTTCCATGATATTGATGCAACTGGTGTAAAAGTTGACATTTAGCTTACTACATTTATTAAAGCTCTATATCCTACCTATACTCATTATTTAGAATCACTTCAAGCTAGTGGCCAAATTAAAGCTATGACCTTTGAAACACTTGTCGAGAAAATTGCAGAAAGAGAGAAAGCATTTGGGAAGAAGGAGTCTAAACCCAATGAAGAAACTTTGTGTCTTGCACAGAAAGGACACAAATCAAAAGAAGAATTTGCAAAGGATGAAAATCGAAGCAAAGGTCGAGGTAGAGGACAAAGAGGACAGTACAGAGGAAGGGGGGAAGATTTAATCAAGGAGAGAAACAATGTTATAGATGTGGAAAAACTGGTCATACTGACAGTTATTGTAGAACTTCTTGGGATAAAATTGTTAAAAAGAAAGAGCAAGTACACGATAAAGGAAATGATAAAGGTAACCCTCCTAAATTTGCACATTATGTTGTTGCACATTGTAATCTAGGAATTGAAGAAGCTTTCAGTACTTTGTTTTCATGGAATGACATTTGGTTATTGGATACCGGGGCCACATGTCATATGACATTTAGAAAAGACTTCTTTGAAACTTTTTGTGATCGAATTGATGGGGTAGTACATTTGGAAGATAAGTTTCAGTTAAAACCTTCAGGAATTGGTTCTGTTAGATTGAAATTATCAAGACTTGCTGATTATATACTTTCTAACGTTCTTTATGTTCCACAATTGAAGAGAAATCTAATATCTCTTGTGCAAATTAGACAACAAAATCACTCGATACATATGTTTGATGGTATCATTGAAATTAGAAGAGCTAATGATAATGTGATTGTAATGAATGGAGTGGAAGATAACAAACTTTTAAAGTTGAATGGTACATCATCCAATTCACAGAATTATGCAAATTTGGTTCAGCATAATAGTAATTTATCTTCCAGCTTGTTATGGCATGCTAGATTTGGTCATATTAATTATGACAGTCTCGGGATTATGAAACAGAAAGGAGTTCAAGGGCTTCCTACTATTCCAAGACAACTTTCCCCATGTGATGCTCATATCTTAGGCAAGCACAGTAAACAACCTTTTAATGATTCTATGTTTTGAGCTTCAAGAAAGCTTGGTCTTGTTCACTCATATTTATGTGGGCCCATGCCTGTTCCATCAACAAATGGTAACAAATATATCATGACTTTCATTGATGATTTTACGAGGATGTGTTGGGTTTATTTATTAAGAGAAAAATCTCAAGCTTTTGATACATTCAAAAATTTTCACTTATGGATTAAAAATGAAGCTCAACTCAATATTGGAACCCTTCGAACTAATAACGATGGTGAATATACATCGCAAGATTTTGAAAAATATTTGCAGGAGAATGGTATTAAACATCAAACAACCGTTCCTTATAATCCACAACAAAATGGTGCGGCAGAACGTATGAATAGGACACTCTTGAATATGGTAAGATCAATGATGTTTTTTAAAAATGTCAAGTTAATGTTTTAGGGAGAGGCGGTTCTTTGTGCTGTCTACATTAAGAATAGATGTGCTTCTGCTACACTACAAAAAAAAACACCTTGTGAAATGTGGCATGATCATCTTCCAGTTTTCAAGCATTTAAGAATTTTCGGTTCCACATGTTATGCTTTGATTCCTGAGCAACAAAGACATAAATTGGGAGCAAGAAGTCGGAAGTGTATTTTTTTGGGATATTCTAATACTTCTAAAGCTTATAGGTTGTATGATGAAGATAACATGAAGTTTATTGTTTCTAGAGATGTTATATTTCTTGAGTTTGAGAAAGATGCACTCACTATTGATAAACAACTTGCTCAGCTTGATAGATTTCATTCTAAAAAAATCTATCATGAAATGGATAATGAACTTCCGAATATTGAAGGGGGGATTCCTGTTCTAAGTCAAGTTTTGGAATTTCCTTCTAATGCACAAGTTGATGATTCCAAAGCACAATTTGATGAAACAGAAGATGAGACAGTTGATGATATTGTTAATGGAATGGATAAACTAAGTATCATGGATAATGCAGAACCTGCTCTTAAAGAAGAAACAAAGCAAACACCACAACAAGAAGAAGTTCGTAGATCGATACGGACTAAGACATTTCCTAAAAGGTATGATGATTTTGTAACATTAGATTGTGAATTAAACTTTCATGTGTTTGATGAACCTGCATCTTTTCAAGAAGCAGTAAATAGTGATGTATGGAAAAGTGCAATGCAAAGAGAGTATGATGCTCTCATAAAAAATGGAACTTGGAGGTTGGTGAATCCTCCAATTGGAACCAAACCGATTGGATGCAAGTGGATATGTAAGAATAAATATAAAGCAGATGGGTCACTTGACAAACACAAAGCAAGACTTGTAGCAAAAGGGTATGCACAGAAAGAAGGTGTTGATTACACAGAAACATTTGCTCCTATGGGGCACTATTTGAACTTTGTTTTCATTAGCAGCACAAAAAGGATGGAATATACATCACATGGATGTTAAAACTGCATTTTTGAATGGAGACTTAAAAGAAGATGTGTATATGGATCATCCTGAAGGCTTTTCTATCAAAGGTCAAGAACATAAGGTATGCAAATTAGTCAAATCTTTATATGGTTTAAAGCAAGCACCCCGATCTTGGTATGAAAAGTTAATTGAACATCTTCTCAAATTGAATTATAAGCACTTCAATGTAGATGATTCAACTTTATTTGTTAAGAAAGTTGGAAGATCGGTTGTATATCTAGTTGTCTATGTGGGTGATTTGCTTATCACAGGAAATAATGACGATTATATAGTATCTATCAAAAGAGAGTTGGAAAAGGTATTTGATATGACAAATTTGGGATTATTACATTATTATTTAGGAATTGAAGTAGATCAAAAACCAAAGCACATTTTCATTTCTCAGAAAAAATATGTTGGAGAGTTATTAAACAAATTCGGTATGCAGGATTGTAATCCTGTTTCAACACCAATGGAGCAGAATCTAAAGCTTACTTCAAATGAAGGTAGCACATTTGAAGATCCAACAAAGTACATGCAGCTTGTTGGAAGTTTAATTTATCTTACTACTACTCGTCCTGACATAAATTTTGTTGTAGGAATACTTTCCAGGTTTATGCATCATCCCTGTGAAGGTCATTGGAACACAGCAAAGCGAGTGCTTAAATATTTAAAAGGCACTCAATCTTATGGCATCAAATATTCTAAAGTTTCAGACTTTCAGCTCATTGGTTATTCATATTCAGATTTTGATGGAGATAAAGAGCATGGGATCTCTACTTTAGGTTATTTGATGAACCTTGGATCAACAACTATCACATGGAGATCACGCAAGCAATATGTTCCTGTTGATTCTACAACTGAAGCTGAATATGTTGCAACAACTTAAGCCACAAAAGAAATCATTTGGCTTCGTAAAATACTTAAAGACTTGCAGGAGAAACAAGTGACTTCAACGCATCTCTTTGTTGACAACACTTCTGCAATTCAATTGGCCAAGAATCCAAAATTCCATGATCAAACCAAACATATCAACACCAAATATCACTTGATTCGACATCATGTTGAGGCCAAAACCATTCATCTGAAACATTGTCCTGCTTTTGAGTAAATTGCAGATATCTTTACTAAAGCATTGGGCCGTGAAAAGTTTGAAAAATTTAGAATGCAGCTTGGCATGTCAGATGTCCCTTCGAATTAAGGGGGGGATGTTGAGTAATCCTTTGGGATTACATTGTAAATAATATTTCAGTTATTAGTTAGTAATCTCGTTATCTAACTATAGATAACGGTTTTGATATCCTTTATAGGTAACACTCATCTACGTAATAAGATATTGATTTGTTGAGGTTCTTCATGGCTTGTGTCAGCTTTGACTTGGAAACCTTAATCAACCCAGTTCCAAGTGTGATTGCCGCTGGTTCTAATATTGATTGGAGTCGAACCTTTTAGAAATGAAAGGAGGATACCTTTTAGGTTTTGAATCCTTAGAGGTACTTTCAAGAGATCCCAACCAATCCAGTCGCATGTAGTTAGATCCCAGTGAGAGATGTCTACAATTCTGTGGTTCCCTACTCTGGTTAACCATTTTTTTAATTTCAACAATTGATCTTGCATCTCAGGGGATATAGTAGTCTAATATTTGTCCATCCAGAGATTGATGTCTGTCCCATTTCATGCCCACTAAAAGAGGGATCTGAGATTTATTTCTTTAAAGCTTTGTAGAGGTGCCAAAATCCTGATCCATAGCTTGTCCATTAAGAATTTTGAGGCCACAAATGATCAAAGTTGGGCAAATATTTTATTATAAAACTAGTCTTCCACCACGCCTTTTCTGTGTTGAAGAGTCTCCATATGATCTTGGCTATGATAGTTGTTTTTTGTGTGTTGAAGAGTCTCCATATGATCTTGGCTGTGAGAGTTGTGTTAAAGAGAAGGGGTCTAGAATGCCCAGTTTTCCATTTGCTTTGGACAATATGACAATCTTCCAATTTATTAAATGAATTTTTTTGTGGTTGTCTTCCCACCTTCCTAGAGAAATTTTCCTATGACCATTCCAATTCGATTTAGAATTCCTTTTGGAGTAGGCATGCCCAAACATTGATAGATTGGAAGAGAAGAAAGGACATATTTAATTAAAGTAATTCTTCCGATGGGGTTTAACCATTGATAACCCCACGATTGCATTCACTTGAGGAGCTTATGAACTAATCCTTCCCAATCCTTGCAAGTTAAGGACTTAGTGGAAATCAGAAGGCTTAGATATTTAAAAGAAATACACGCAGTTATGAAGCGAAATTCGAAAATGACAGAGATTGAGCGCAACACATAGCCACTAAAGTTAAATTAATAAATTTAGCTATTAGCATTGTTCATTTTTGCACCATAGACCATAATATGGGAGTCCAGGATTCCTTTAAACCTCCTTGCAATGATTTTTGAAGCTCCTCCTAGGAGAAGGGTGTCATCTATGAATTAGGAGTGGTTCATTGAGCATACATTTCTAGCAATTTGAAGCCCTGTTAGTTTTCCTTCAACCCTTTCCCTCCCCAATTTCTGGCTTAAGCTCTTTGCAATTAGGAGGTAAAGAATATGGGATAGGGAACACCCTTTCCAAATACTTCGGGAGTCTTTGAAAAAGGAATTGGTCTTCCATTAACCATAGGGGTTATCCAAGGAAAGATAATGCACTCTTGCACCCAACGAATCAAACTAGAACAAAAAAGAAATTCCTCCATTGTTTTAAAAAGGAAGGAGTGCCTTACCCAATCGAATGCATTCGCCATATCCATATCGACCACCGTCCCTTTCTCTCTAGCGGCTCAACTCAAATGGAGCGCTCCTTGAACTAGAATGATATTGTCCAAAATGTGCTTATTGGGAATGAAACCCCATGATTCTATGAAATTAGCTTGAAGAGGAGGGGTTTTATCCAGTTGGCTAGGATCTTTGTTAAAATTTTAAAAGATGCATTACACAAGGATATTGGCCTAAACCTGTTGAAAGAGATGGATTCGTTTCCTTTGGGATATGAGCCAAGAAAGTAGAGTTAGTACCCCCTCCAATCTTATCTTTGAATTTGGTCCAATTTAACATTCGACACAAATCATATTTGATCATGTTCCAACAACCCTGTAGAAATGGATGGAGAACCCGTCTGGACCTAGTGCATTGTCAATATCTAAGCTCCAAATGGCCTCCATGTCTTTGCTTTTGAAATGGATTGACAAAGCTTATGATTATCTTCATTGACAACTAGCTGGGGATGGTTCGCAGAAAATTTGAGACCATGGATGGATTAACTAGCCCATCCTTAGTGTATAATTTTCAAAAAAGATTCATGGTGGCTTGTTTGATATTCTCAAAGGAAAGGATCATTCTCCCATTGGTGATAGTGATGTCTTTAACCTTACTCAAAAATACTATGGAACAGGTTTGATTGTGGAAATTTTTTGTGTTACAGTCCCCCGAGGTGAGCCACAAGATGCGTGACTTCATCCTCCATTGTTCCTCTTCATCTTTCAATACTCCATTGAGTTATTGACTGAAGAGTTTTTCTTGTTGTAATAGGATGGGATTGGCTTCTCCTTGCTCTATACTGTCTTGCGTTTCTTTTAGCTTCATAAGAATTTCCACTTTTCTGAGACCTGGGGATTTGAAGGACACCTTGGCCCAATATTTGAGCATCCACTTGACTACTCTAAGTTTTTATTGCCATACATAACCTGGGGATCCCTAGATAGGTACAACCTAATTTGTTGCAATGACAGTGTAAACCTTTGAATTCCTTAGCCATATAGGGTTAAAGTGAAAAGGGATTGGCATGTAATTTTTCAAAGTTTTCAAAGCTTAAAGAGATAGGTGAATGGTCTTGTTTAAACTTCTCCCTTCGACCCAGGTTCAGTCCCTTGTTTTTTCGTCAACAAAGCCCCATATATCGGCCCGATAGAGCAGGGCTTAGTCAGCAACATATGCGATGGAGATGCAGCTCACCCGAGACATCTCTTATGGGTAACAACTAGACCCAGGGTTTTGCAGCTGTATGAGGATTTCCTCTTCTTTTGCACTATACTGTCTTGCTTGATCGAAGATGGTGGTCATATTACTTCTCTTGTTGCATATATTCAATATATGACGATATTTGTCTATTGACAAAGATTACAACAGTTAATATAGTTCCTTATTAGCGGTTCCAACTAACAATAGTGCGAAAGATGCATATAAAGACACATTCATAAGAAAGTACGCATGCATGCAATCACAACATGCATTCATTCAACATAAGTACATTCATCAAATATACACATAGACAACATTTAACGTGGAAACCCATCTAGGAAAAACCATAAAGGCGCTCTTCATCTGGCATGAGAAATATATGGCATCTTTTGTCTGTGAACTCAACTTGCAAACTCTATTTTAAATCTTCTTTTACAATCTATACAGACTTCTCTCTCCTCTAATGCTCTCTAGTCTCAGGTCTCTGAATTTTTCCTCTCCTTTACTCTATCGTCGATCTGCACACAACCTGGATCGACTCACTCTTCTCTACAACTCTATAACTCTCTGACGCTACAAACAGACACAAACAACAGAGACTGTAAAAACCCACACATGGAGTACTATGTCCAACCAAGAGAGTATATGTCTAACTATGTAACTCTTCAGAAGCAACCCGCACACGACTTAAGTTATCCCTTTTATAGACTCTTACACATCGTAGTCCGCTGACTTTATTCTGTTAGACGACAGGCTATCATTCCTATTCTCATTCATTTCAGTTACAACTATCATACCAAAATACAAAGATGCTTTATTCCCTAAAGCACATGCTATCCTAACTGACTTCTTATCCATGATATCCCAAACTGGTCTTTTCAACCATTGCACACCTTCTTCCATCATGGTTCCTTTCGTCGTGGCTGCTCTCATCGTATCTTCCCTTTTGTCACGAACTTCTTCCCTTGTTGTTGCTTCTGTCGCAACTTCCCTTCTACTGCTACTTCTTATGTCGTAGCTCTTCCTCCATCCTAGCTTCCTCTGTTGCACGACCAAACTCTTCATATTTCCTAGCAAAGTTAGAATTCTGCCTATCTTTTCCTAGGGCCAACAGGCCCCCAACACTCACCTGTGGCTCGTCCCGAGCCACACTACGCTATTCCGAAGACTCGGTCGTTGCCAATAACCTTATTTTGAAAATCTTGGAATATTTTCACTATCTCCTTTGTTTCCTATCTTACCTCTTCTTCTACCTTCTGCAAATTTTCCACAAGGTCAGAACTGATGTGTTCTGACGTTGTAAGTTCTGCGGACTCTGCTGCTTGTCGCACTTTTTGATGTACAGGCTGAATAATGTATGTAACTCTTTCTGCTTCGGCCTGCAATTCATTGACTTTGTTCATCCTCTGCTATTGTTGAGTTCACAATGGTTTGACTTATTGTTGTAGTTTTTTCATGTCAGCAGCCTTAGCCATTTTCTCTGCTAAGGGAAACTTCTTGATTTCATTTTTCATATTGTTCACCTTTGTCTCTGTAGTGCGCAACTGCTCTGTGACTTTCTCTAACTCGGAATCGTCGATCAATGCTTCCCAAGTTCAAGAAACTTGTTCGACTACCTTAGCACATATTGCCTCTGCCTCTTTTATTTTCTTCACAGCTTCTGTTGATGTCATCCTTCTTTCTTCCAGCACCTCTAGGGGTGTACTGGGTCTCACATGTGCTTCTAACTCCATGACCTTTTTGATAAGGTCCTCTGCTATTTCTCTAAGTCGAATGAATTTGGTCTTTGCAAACATTTCATCTATTATTCCTTCATATGAAAAATTACTACAAGCAAGTGTTACAACATTGTCGAGCCTGTGCCTATCCTCCTCCTAGGTTTTGGCTTTCTCCTCGGTTTCTTTGTCTATTTTATTCATTTTACTAACAGTCTTATTCAATGCACACACTTGCTTGATCAATGTGCCTTCTCTAACCTTCATTTCCTCGACTGTGACATTCTATATTGCATAAACTTCATATAGCGGCATTTGAGAAAAAACAATGGTGAAATGGCCCAAGTTCTTGGCCATGGTATTCAATTCTGTCGTTCCTAGGACGAGTGCTTCTCTCACAAGTTGAGTTTTTACTGGTGGAATAGGCATCAAAACAACAATCATGCGCTCTTCTGATGGACCGACTAAGTCCTATGACACTGTCACTTGTGGTATGTATTCGAACGCGTCTCGTACTTCTTTGACCGTCGTACAAAGCGTTTGGAGTAAGTTGGTAATACTTCTTGTGAGCTCTATTTTTTGCTCATCTACTTTTTGAAGGCTCTACGTAGCGACCTCTCTCATTACTTTTGTAAGAAGGGTAACATCATCGTTGTCAAGGCCAACTGTTCCTGTTGTTTTTTCAGCCTTTCTTTTCTTATGCCTTGTGTCTGGCTATAATGTCCCCAACCCTCAGACTGACGAAGAGGACTCTACCGACATACTATCTATCCGGGAACTAGCCCCATAAATGTAAAATAAAATGCATTGAACTCAAGATACACATATGCATAAAGAATTAACATTCAACGAAAGCAAATTATGTTTAATTCAAGCATTCAACACAATTTAACATGTTCATCATAATTCACAGAAACAATACAGTTGCATGGGTGATTACGCCAAAATACTTATCTTCAAATGAAGCTCCCCACAACCAGCTATGCCACTGCAACGTTCCAACCAACCATAGGCCAATGTGCTCCTTAATCTCTCAACAAAACTGCCACCCCCAAGTTGGGCATGATTCCCCAAGGAAAAGGAAACTAAGGAGACTCACACATAGCCTCAGATATGTCAAAAACTCAGTTAAGCCAAAGCTATGTTTGGGTTTATCAGACTGCCAAGGGGATGGAAAGGCTTCTTTGCTAAGCTAGTGAGATCAACCATAGAGCTATGGAAACCTGCACAAGATCTGACTGGGCTTTTCCAACACATACACACCCAACACAAGGAATCATCCCCTTCTCTGTTGTACAGTCCCTCAGGCTATGCATTCCCTTCCAGTGCTATTCAGGATGTGCAGTAAGGAATAATCAACCCTCAAGATCTCTCAGTGAGGTTCCTCATGCACTAGATTTATCAGGAAAATTACCTCTTCCACTCTTAATTGATTCATACCAAATCAAAGAGCATAATAACTCAGACCCAGGAAAGGGTGCACACACAACAAAATACCAATTGCTAGTCTTTGGGAAAACGTTGGGAAACCCCAAAAATGGATTTACAGATGGAGAAAATGGTTCGGTGACAAGATGATTTTCCAAGGAGGGTAAGAACAACCCCTAACAACAAATTCGATTGCCCATGGGCGTTTTGGCCCTAACGTGGCCAAAAATGAATTCAATACACCACAATTACAGTGCTGGGCATGGATTAAAAAGTCCTAGAATCTAAAATCAGAAAGGGTAAGTGGTTAAAACAACCCTAGGAGCCAAAATCAATTTCAACAAATGTTCATTGACTTCACGTGGGCAGAAACGACCTCCATAGACCACAAAAAAAAACGTGAATCTTCTTTGCCCACGAATTATGAGGACGTTTATGGCATTATAGGAACCAAATGACTGCTATAAACTCCCAAAATGAAAAAAATTCTTTGCCCACTTGCTGAACAACACCAAAAATGGATTTCTGGGTATGCAAGATGAAGAAAATGAGCAGAAACGTGAGGGTAAAAACAACTCCCAAGCTTCCCCTGCGTGAGCAAATGAAGAACGTGGGTGTATGGGCAAATGGGCATGCATTTTGGGTGTTTTCTTGCCCCAAAAATAAAAAATGATTTTCCCCAAAAATGGGTTTTCCCCAAATTCGAAATTCATGCCCATACTCTTCCCATCCCCATGCAATAACTACTTCAATCAATTTCTTGCAGAATTAAATGATTGGGTGAATGAGACAAGAAAGGTAGTTGACTGTTTAATGGGTTCTTCCATTGACATTTTTCTTTTCCCCATTGGCCCCAAAGGTTAAATATTTCTCCCTCATCCTTAGGAAAATCATGCCCCCATCTCATTATTTGTTGCATAGACATAGCTAGTTGGGGTTTTTAATTAAATTGCATATTTACATGATGACAAAATTATATTATGTCGGCTAGCACGAAATATACCCTCGGCAACGATTTTAATTGCCAGAACATAAAATGATAAATCGATGGTGGGGCTTTTGCCTTTAGCTCCACAACACGATTCATTACAATATATACATCATATACATTTTTAATGCAAACGGGGTCAAAACCAGGGTGTTACATTCCCCTCCCCCTTCAATGGCACTATCCTCAGTGGTTTACAAAATTGAACAAAATGCTACACTGGTACTGCCTCAGTGTCCGGAGAATTGAACAAAAATGGATGTGCTAATAACATGGCATCTTCCAGCTCCAATGTATCCTCTTCATGACCATAGTACTCTCATTTCACCTTTACCTTCCCTATGGCTCAGTTCCGGAGCATAGTGACCTTCCTGTCGAGGATGCACATTGGCTCGATTTGGAACTCTCCCTCGGGTTCCACCTGAATCACATCCTAATTTATCACATGGTTAGGATCATGTACATAGTTCTTAAGCAAAGAAACATGAAAAACATTATGAGCTCTAGTGCTAGCAGGCAATGCAAGTCTATATGCAACTGGCCTTATTCTTTCAAGCACTTCAAACGGCCCACAATATCTAGGTGACAACTTGGCACAAATTCCAAGCTTCAAGGAACTCTTATTTTCCCTCACTCTGAGGTAAACATGATCCCCTAAACTGAACTCTTTGTTCACCCTATGCTTATCTGCATAGATTTTATGTCTGTCCTGAGCTACTTTCAGATTCTACCTGATCTTTACAACCTGTTGCTCCATCTCCTTGAGCAATTCTGGACCAAGAACAACCCTGTCCACTGGATTATCCCAAGTCACTGGTTTCCTACACCTCCTACCATACAAAGCTTCATACGGACTCATCCCCAAGGATGCTTGTTGTCCATTGTTATAAGCAAACTCTACCAAGTGTAAATAATCTTCCCACTTGGTTGGTTTGTCCATCACATACATGTGAAGCTTGTCTTCAAGCACTTGGTTAACTCTCTCTGTCTACCCATCAGTGTGAGGATGGTATGCAGTGCTAAAGTTCAACTTTGTACCCAAATTTGCAAACAACCCCTTCCAAAAATTGGAAGTGAACTTGACATCTCTGTTAGAGACTATTGCCTTAGGCAATCCATGCAATTTGAAAATCTCCTTCATGAAGATCTTTGCAATGTCATCGGTCTTATGCGTAGACTTAACTGGTATAAAATGCGATGCCTTTGTCAACTTGTCTACCACAACCATGATGGAATCATGTTGTCTCCAAGTCATTGGAAATCCTGTAATAAAATCCATGGAAATAACTTCCCATTTCCATTCTTGAACTGGCAAAGGTTGCAACAAACCTCCTGGGTGTTGATGCTCAACCTTTACCTACTGACACTTCATGCACCTTGAAATATATTCAGCCATGTCATTTTTCATTCCTGGCCAAAAGTACTGCTTTCTAGCTGTAGCAATTGTCTTCTGATATCCTGGGTGACCAGAGTATGGAGCTTAATGTATTTCATCCATAACAACTCTCTTTAACTCTGCTACATTTGGAATATAAATTCTGCCTTAGTAAGAATTCTACCTTCTTCCAATTCATATCCCTCATACCTCTTCTCAAGATTTTGCTGCTGCAATTTGTCTTTTACTTGCTCATACAATTCACCTCCAGTAGTATGATTAACAATCTGCTACCTCAAATCTGATTGGCAAATAATAAGAGATGCCACATGCATTTCCTACACCTTCCTGCTGAGTGCATCGGCTACTTTATTCTCTTTTCCATTTATGTGTTTTATTTCAAAATCAAACTCACATAAAAACTCTAGCCATCTAGCTTTCCTGGCATTCAGAGTAGGATGATCAAACAAATACTTCAAACCGTAATGGTCTGTCCTTAGCTCAAATATTCTACCCATCAAGTAATGCCTCCACATCTTGAGAGCATGTACTGTGGTTGCAAGCTCTAGATCATGAGTGGCATAGTTTTTCCCATGTTCTTTCAACTTTCTTGATTCATAACATATCACGTGGTTGTCTTGCATAAGGAATCCCCCAAGCCCTTGTCTGCATGCATCGGTACACACCACAAAATATTTCTCTGGGTCTGTAACTTTCAATACTGGTGCATTGGTGAGACGATTCTTCAACTGCTAAAAGCTTCCTTTACACCTTGATGTCCATTCAAACTTTATCCCCTTCTTTTGCAAAGAAGTGATGGCATGTGCAACTTTGGAGAATCCTTCAATGAATCTCCTGCAGTATCCTGCAATCCTCATAAAAGATCTTACATCTGTCACATTTCTTAGAGTAGGCCAATTCATAATGGCTTCAATCTTTTCAGGGTCCACAGATATACCCTCTTCTGAGGTAATGTGACACAAATACTAAATTGTATCTCTATAGAAGTCACACTCGCTCAGCTTTGCATATAGCTGATGCTCCTGTAGCAATTGCAATGTTAATCTCAAATGCTCTTCATGCTCTTCCTCATTCTTAGAGTAAATAAGAATGTCATCAAGGAAAAGAAGAACAAACTTGTCCAAATACCTGCTGAAGACACTGTTCATAAGGCACATAAATGTAGCTGGTGCATTTGTGAGACCAAATGGTACCACTACAAACTCATAATGTCCATACCTCATTCTGAAGGCTGTCTTATGAATGTTTTCATCCTTGATTCTCACCTGGTGGTAACTAGACCTCAAGTCAATATTGGAAAATACCTTTGCTCCTCTCATTTGATCAAAGAGGTCATCAATTCTAGGCAAAGGGTATTTTTTCTTCACAATAACCTTATTTAATTGTCTGTAATCAATACACAACCTGAGTGTACCATTTTTATTGTTTACAAACAGAATTGGTGCTCCCTAAGGAGACACACTCGCCCTGATATACTTCTTCTCCAACAACTCTTGCAGTTGCTTCTTCAACTCTAGCATCTCTGGTGTACTCATCCTGTAGGGTGTCTTGGACACTAGGGATGCTCCCGGAACAAGTTCAATTGTGAAATCAATGTCCCTCTTTGGAGGAAGCCCTGGAATCTCATTAGGAAACACATCCCTGAATTCCTGCAACACATGAAAGTCCTCCAACCTAGGAGTTTCATTCTCTGTTGCCTCCAAAATATGAGTTGCATACAACTGGCAACGTTTCCTACAAAGCTTCTTCAACTGCATGGCTGAAATCTGCCTCACAGAAATCACCTTTGGAATACCTCTTACCACTACTGGTTTCCCTTCTTCATCCATTCATTCGAAAGTCTTATTGTAACAGCCAAGCTTTACCCTGCGAGCTTCTAACCAATATATTCCAATGAGAACATCATAGGAACCAAGTGGTAGAACATTCATATCTACATGAGTGACCAATCCATTCATGACCAATGGACATTTCTCTACCACTTCACTAACCTTTCTCTTAGTTCCAGTGGCTATCTGAACTAACCAAGACTTGATATGCTTTACTTTCTTGAAAGCACAAATCTCCACTACTTTAGGGGTAATGTAACTGTGAGTAGAACCAGGGTCAATCAAAATAGAAATAGATTGCTCAACAATCTTACCTGCAACTTCAACCATAGTTAATTGGTGATCTGCCTGGAATTCCTCCACTGCTGCATAAATCCTAGGGACGACCCTTGCTACTTGACCCACTGTTTTTGTTTCTTGAATGTTGTAAGTCGACCTTGAACTCTCATTCTCGAGTGGAAAATTTCTGCGCATGTGGGGTCCTCCACATTTCCAACATTGGAGTGGTTCCCTGTTCTGCTGTGGATCTCTTGGTTTCTCTCCCATCACTCTGGCTGGTTGCTTCTCAGCTTGTGATGGTTGCTTTTGCTGATTCCTGAAGTTAGAAGGTTTGAAACATTTCTTCCTTTGGTCATACTTCTCATTATTTTTGTCCTTCCATGTCTTATGATAATCAGGTTTACCTTTTCTTTGCTCATAGCAATACTTAGCCTTCCTTATTGCCTCTACAAGAGTTCTAAGTTCATAAAACTCAATTCTGTGTTTGTAAGACTGAGGCAATCCACTCAGGAAACGCTGGATCTTCACTTTTTCATCTTAGATGTACCTAACATACCTCAATAGTTCTAGTAACTTGTTGGCATACTCTTCCATGGTCTGTTGTCCCAATATCAGCTCATGGAATTCTTTAATCTTATCATCATAGTACCTGTCAGAGAGGTACTTCTGCTTGAAGTATTTCTTGAATTGTTTCCACACCATTCTTCTTTCATTAACCTTCTTTACTTGTCTGTGTTGTTCCCACCATATGGACTCTCTTCCAGTCAAATTGAATATAGCTACCCTTGCTTTCATATTTCCATAGTAGTCTTGAGCTTGGAAATACTTTCTCATCCCAAGAAGCTAAGCCTCAGCTTCTTGACCAGTCTTGACCTCACCATTAAAAGTAGGAGGCCTTTCCTTTTTGAATTCATCTCGTGAATTGTTCTTGTAATGTCTCCTCCTCTTATTCCGGCGAGATGGAGAGCTTGAATCCCCACTGGGTTTTTCATAATCAAATGAACCACTGGTAGTCCATTCTGGAGTATTCCTTTTGTCCCTGGAAGCCCTCCTGGAGACATGGGACCTTTTACGAGAATCTCCCCTGGCGCTACTCCTGCTTCTTTCTAGATTAGTTGTCTGATGCCCAGAGTTTATCTATCCCTGGATGTTTTTCAAACTCTACAGTATAGCTGCATTTATCTGATTTTGATCTTCTTAAGCCTTAAGCATCCTTTCATTGTCTTCTCTGCAACTTTGCAAATCCACCCTTAGGTTCCTCATGGTGGCTGCAAAATCTGGGGGAGTATCTTGAAATCTTCTCCCATTGGACTCCATCTCGTCATTTCCAACTATGATATTTTCTCCCGTAGCATATTCCTCGAACTCATAGGGGTCCTCAATTATCAGAGGATTTCGAAATTTTACAGAAGTTTGCAATTATCAAAAGCAGATTGCCCAAGGTGTCATATGAAGCTTACATGGAGCTTGAAGTGTCAATTCAGGAAATGATGGAATGTGATACCCCGAGCGCAGAACAGTGGAAAGCTGTGGAGAGATTCAGAAAGACCAAATACATCTTGCATGCATAGAGACAGGTGTTATACAACAAGGAGCTGACTGGATGAAGACATGGAGCTTACTGGACGGAGGCATTTTACCAAGCTGATTTTTACTTTATGATCTGTTAGGATTGGAGCAGTAATTTATTCCTAGAAGTTAGGGATTTAGTTACAAGACTCTAAATTAAGTCGATCATTCAGTTGTGAATCTTCTTGGAAGATCTATTATTTTTTGTATATATTGGCATCTTTTTTATGAGATGGGGGTTGGAACCCATCGTGTTGTGGAATGATTTTGGAGAACATTTATATTTTTGAATAACAAAGTGAATGCATGAAGGTTTATCAGAGATTCCTGTGTCATTGATATTACAGTATGTGCTTCTTTCTTTATGTGATCGTATTTCCCAGTGTAACACTTCATTTTGTTTCTTCTTCGTATCTGAAATACAGCGTTGGATGATTAGAATTCATATGTTTATCCTCTAGTCATCATTTCAGATATTTTATACACTTTTTCTGCTAAAGTTGATATAGAATTCATCTTTGATGCTCTGTATTAATGGGTTGTTTCCTCGTCTCTTCTGTTTCACCTGGATTAAATTGAACGACTGTGATGATGTGATTATCTTGCCTTTGATGAATTTTATGTATATGTCTTTGTGAGACCTTTATATGTATGTGACTCCATACCCAATGGTTATGTGATTGTTTCAGCCATATATACAAATCTTTAAATATTGTTTTATCTCTGGTCTTGTTAAATATGTATTGAGAGATCCCTCTCTGGAAGAAAATACCAGTTTCTTTCTAAAGTGGTTTTGCTGTTACCTTGGAGTTTACCTTTTACAACCTGGGTACATTCTGAGTGCTAACAAACTGGCGCCGTTGCTGAGGAACGAAAGTGCATATCTGCCCTGGGAGAACAACAAATTTTGAAGAAATATTTCTGTGGGCAAACAGGAATTTTATTAGCATAAGAGGTTGTATATTTGCCCTGGCGACTCTATTGTGAAGCTTGTTCAAAACTTAAGGAGTCATTCTGGCTTCGAGAAGACACACGCGAGGTAACTCTGATACCGAAGTCTTGAAAAGTTTTGAAGACCCAGAAAATCTATTTAAAAGAAAAAATAAAGAAAAGATAGATTTTCCTTTGTTTGGTGCATCATCATCTCGAGATTATCATTTTGATCCAAAATGGGAAGTTAACGTTGGAAAAAATCTGTTAAGAACCAAATCTAAGTCTGACCTTAAGGATACTGAGTTTAATTCCCGTAGGTTAGAATCTTACTTGTTAGATTCCCTTTGGAGAGATTTGCAACAAACCACAAAGGCTGACACATTTACCTCTCAAAGTACTCAAAGTTCTTCACTTCCTGTGAACCCACCCAGACCAATGGCCACCAGATTTGCTCCCTTGCGTCTGCCTATTGTATTACATGATCTCCCTCAAAATTATTCTTAGAGAATTTCTTTATTTGATGGAGAGGGTGATATAACCGCAAAACAGCATGTTGCCAAGTTTGAAGATTTTATTGACTTAGAAGAAGTTGATTATCTTGATGTTAAAATGCAGTTATTTGCCCAAATTTTGTTAGGAGAGGCAAAGAAGTGGTTTAAAGACTTACCAAATGGGTCTATAGTAAATTTTCAGGCCTTCCAAAATGCTTTCCTGGACAGGTGGGATGATAAACATAATCCTTTGCAGCTTTATCTCAGTATAACAGTCTCAAAAAAGGGGGTTTCGAATATGTTCATGAATTTTCCAGCAAATTCATGAGGGCTTACAACTCTATTCCGGAAGATATAAAACCTTCTCCTGCAGCTGCCAAACTACATTATGCTGGGGCCTTTGATAATGATTTTGCATTCTCATTGCGGGAGAGGAAATCGACAACTCTTGCTGCCATGTTTACTGATGCTCTAGAAGTGGAAGCTAACATGATGGCGAGTGGAAAAATGAAGCATAGGGATTTGGATAGGAGGAGAAAAGAAGAGAATTTGCCTTCTACTTCATCCTCTTCTGCTGATGCTAAATTTGAAATGATGTTGAAAACCATGGAAAAGTTGATGGATATATTAACTATGGATACTAGGCCTTTCAACAGAGAACAAGGGGATCCCCAAATCAGGAATCCAAATTTTAGAAGACCAAATCCCCCTGTCCCTTCCCAAAATAGGCAGAGAGACCAGAGAAATCCAAGAAACCAAGAAGAACAGCCCATCAATCCACCTTTCCCTGAAAATTATGTTGCCGATGAAGAAGATCCCCCTGAAAATGAGATTCATCTGTTTGGAGAACAGGATTCAGAGATATATCTTACTGAAGAGGAGCATAACATGTTTGAACAGGAGGGTGGAAATGAAGAAATTGAAAAGGAGAACGAGTTGTATCAAAGAGGATATTTACACGCCATGGATGATGTGCAGAGGAAAATCAGATTGAGGAACAGGGATGTCCTCATAAATAAAGGGAAGGCAAACCCAAATCAGCCTTCATCTAGTTCTTTGAATGTAGAAAAAGGAAAAGAACTACAAAAATAGCCTTTTGTAAACAAAGAGGTTGAAAATGATGTACAAAGGGATAAAATAATAAAGAAGGTGACTCCGGTTGATGTGGAAAGGATTAGTGCTGGTTTTAATTTATAGAATGAGCTTTCAAAGCTAAAAATATCTGTTCCGTTTAATGAATTGTTGAGAAATGTTGAATACAGGGATACCATCACAAAAATGGTCAAAAATCAAGGAGAATGGCAGTCTGACATTTTAGAACTGAATGATGATAATCCTGCTATTTCATTTGGATCAAAAGTTGAAAATATGGAAGGTGAAGAAGTTCCTCCTTTCTATTTAAGTCTAAATGTGCATGATAAAGTGGTCCATAATGCTATGCTGGATTCAGGGGCATCGCATAATCTAATGCCCAAGGGAGTGGTAGAAAGTCTGGGATTGGAGGTCACAAGACCTTATAAAGATCTGTACTCTTTTGATTCTAAAAGAGTAAAATGCCTTGGATTAATTAAAGACATGGTGGTAACCCTAAACAAACTACCTTCAAAAACTATAGTTATGGATGTGGTACTGGCAGATATCCCACCAAGGTTCGGGGTACTGTTATCAAGGTCTTGGACTTCCAAATTGAAAGGCAGTTTGCAGATGGATATGTCATATGCCACAATTCCTGTTCAAGATGGGAACATAAGACTATATAGTGAAAAGAGAACTCCATATGTAGTAAGCAGTCAAGACAAACCTGAAATTCATCACATTTATGATGTCGATACTGATTTGGGGTCCTCCATTTTCTTCAATGATGCTATTCCACGTGATGTAGAGGAAGCTTTGCAAAAGAAGTCTGAAGAGAATAAGGAAAAGGAAGTGATAGAACAGGATGCTTTGGAAGCAAAGCAAAAAAGAGAAGGCCAGTGGATTATGTATTTTGATGGGTCTGCTGCAAAAATAGGTGCTGGAGCAGGTGTATACATAATCTCTCCTATTCAGGGGGATTTCAAAGCCTTATCATATAAGTTGACATTTGAGTGTACAAATAATGTGGCAGAATATGAAGCTCTATTATTGGGACTGCATGCTTTGAAAGATTTAGGAGCTCAAAAGATAAGGATCTTAGGAGATTCTGAGTTGGTAATAAACCAAATAAATGAAAGCTATCAAACCAGGCATCCTCGGATGAGGGCTTATAGAAATGAAGTGTGGGATATGCTTGGTAACTTCTTTACGGAGTATACAATTCAGGTGATTCCTAGACATGAAAATTTGGTAGCTGATTCTTTAGCTGTGGCTGCTGGAAAAATTGAAACACCTGTTGCTGGTCAGAGGGAATACCGGGTGGAAATTGTGAATAGACCATCTATTCCTGACAACTCTAAATATTGGCAAGTGTTCGAAGACGATATGCAGATCCGAAGATTCCTGGAACTTTCAAAAGAATTTGTGAATACTCCTATCGACACTGAGAATGACAATGACGAGATTACTCAAGTGGATGAAGAACTGGAGGAGGAAGGGAATAGCACTGAAAAATTGAAAGGGACCTTAGGAGGTAAGGATATCATCCAGTTGAAAAATAATTTCATACCAAGAGGACTAATCCCTTTAGAAAATCTTTTTGATTAGAATGATGTGGCTAAAAATCCAAAAGTGAAGCCTGCTGATGATGCTATCGAAGACCAGAATATTGGTACCAAAGAAAATCCTAAGATTGTAAAATTGTCCAAGAAATTACCTAAAAAAGAAAAAGATGAGTATGTGAAATTAATGAAAAGATATACAAATGTCTTCGGTTGGAGCTATGAGGATCTCCAAGAGTATGATACCTCTATCATACAGCATACCATTCCTATAAAGCCTGGGGAGAGACCTTTTAAACAGAAGCTCAGGAGAATAAACCCCAAGTTGCTGCCCATCATTGAGAAAGAGATCAAAAAACTGTTCGACGCTAAAATCATTGTAACATTGAGGTTTTCAAGATGGGTTGCAAACTTGGTTTCCGTCAGAAAAAAGAACGGAGAGATAAGATTGTGCATAGATTTCTGTAATTTGAATAAAGTTTCCATGAAAGATAACTATCCTCTACCCAAGATGGATCAAATACTGCAGCAGGTGGTGGGAGCTGAAAGAATTTCAATGCTGGATGGTTTTTCCGAGTATAATCAGATCAAGGTGTTACCTGAAGATCAGGAGAAAACCGCTTTTACTACACCTTGGGGCACCTTTATGTATGCAAAGATGCCTTTCGGTTTGATGAATGCAGGGGCCACTTTCCAGCAAGCTATGGACATCACTTTTGCAGGGGAAATTGGAAATTTTGTAGTGATCTACATGGATGATATCACAGTCTACTCCAAGTCTCACAGGGAGCATCTGCATCATCTGGAGAAAGTGTTCATGAAATGCAGAAAGTTTGGTATATCGTTGAATCCAAAGAAATCCAACTTTGCATTAGAAGAGGGAAAATTGTTGGGCCATATAATATCCAAAGATGGCATAAAGATTGATCCTGAGAGGGTGAGTGCTATTTTGAAAGTAGGTGAACCATGGAGCAAAAAGGAGATACAATCTTTCTTGGGGCAGGCGAATTTTCTGAGAAGGTTTGTGCCAAGTTTTGCTGAGATTCTAATGAACATCACCAATATGTTGAAAAAGGGGCATGAAATAAAATGGAATACTGAAGCTAGACAGTCCTTTTGGGAAATCAAGAAGGCAATTTCAGAGGCTCCTATATTAGTGAGTCCAGATTTTACTAAAGATTTCTCAATATTTTCATATGCTTCAGAATATACTATAGCAGCTGTTTTATTGCAGAAAAATGACAAGAACTTGGAACAGCCCATAGCGTTCTTCAGCAAAATGTTGAGGGATGGTGAATTGAAATATGATATTATGGAGAAACAAACGTATGCTTTAATTAAAGCATTGAAGGATTTTAGAATATATATTTTACATTCACATATAACTGCTCACGTTCCATCTGTTGCAGTAAAGGGAATCCTGACTCAACCAGATCCAGAAGGCAGGAGAGCAAAATGGATTGCTACATTATTGGAGTATGATATAGAAATAAAGCCTACCAAATTGATTAAAGGACAAGGATTAGCTAAGATGATGGCTAATTCCAATTGTGAAACCTTGCAAATTAATTTCATTTCTCATCAAGCTAATCAGTTGGATACAGAGGTAGAAGTAATGGTTGATTTTGTGGCATCTCCATGGTATTCTGATATTGTATATGTCCTCCGTAATTTACAAGCACCATAAGGATTAAGTAAATCAAGAGCGAGATCTGTAAAGTTAAAATCTGCTAAATTATGTATCATAAATCGGTATCTTTATTGGAAAGACCCTGGAGGAGTGTTGTTGAATTGTCTTTTGGAAGATGAAGCTCAGCAGATTGCCAAAGAATTTCATCAGGGAGACTGTGGCAGACATCATTCTTGGAAAGTGACTGCGAACAAAATCCTAAGGGCCGGTTATTATTGGCCTACGTTATTTTTAGATGTGTATAAAGAAATCAGTAAATGTCATCAATGCCAAATTTTTTACGGTAAGAGAAAAGTATTGACTCTCCTTTTGAATCCAATAACAGTTGAAGCTCCTTTCCAGCAGTGGGGTTTGGATTTTATTGGTGAAATAAACCCCAATTCATCAGGTCAGCATAAGTGGATTTTGACAGCCACAGACTATTTTACTAAATGGATAGAAGCAATTCCTACCAGGAGAGCCACTGAAAATGTGATCATGGATTTTCTTGAAGAAAACATATTGGCTCGATTCGGGTGTCCAAAAAGGATAGTAACAGACAATGCAGCTGCCTATTATCTGAATCTTCAGGAAAATGATTAATTTTTGTCATAAGTATCACATAAGTCTCAATCATTCAACTGCCTATTATCCTCAAGGAAATGGGTTAGCTGAATCTTCAAATAAGAGCCTAGTGAGGATCATCAAGAAGCTGTTGGAGGATAATAAGAGGTCCTGGCACACCAAGCTAAAATATGCTCTATGGGCTGACAGGATTAGCACTAAAAGGGAAATCGGCATGTCTCCCTTCCAGCTAGTGTATGGGGCTAAAGTGGTTTTTCCAACATCATTAGGGGTTCCAGTTATGAGATATTTCCAAGATCAGCAAGAAGAACCAAATCACATACAGAGAAGGATAAATCAGATCATCGAACTGGAAGAATGGAGAAATAAAGCTTATGAAAAAGTGCAGTCTCATCAGGAGAAAATGAAAAATAATTTTGACAGAAGAATCAAGGAAGAACAGTTTCAAATTGATGGCCTGGTTTTGAAGTGGGATGCTCCTAATGAAGACAAGCATGGAAAATTTGATCCTATGTGGGTAGGACCTTACGTTGTTGCGGGATACAGAGGGAAAAACGCATTTTTGCTGGAATATACAAATGGGGTTCTTCTGGAGAGAAGAACCCTGTAAATGGACGATATCTGAAGCATTACCTATCCTGAGGAGGAAGGTAAAATTTGTATCATAGACTGTACATACTTATTTTTCTTTACAAGTCAATATGAGTAGTAAGCCGAATGTATTTGAAGCTCATAGTGAAAGCCCTAAGATTCAGGAAGCATACCATTCCTTTTCTAAAAATATATAAAAATGATTTATTTACAAAAAGCAAAAGATGAGTTTTCTAGAAGTTATTATGAAAAATCAAAAGAAGGCACCTGGTCAACGAGTTCTTTGATACCTCACAGGGAGGATATCATCCCCAGATGGAGCCAGTTGTTAACACATATATTTAGCACAGGGATGAAAAAACCATGATGGAGGAGAAATAATAGTGGCTTGTCAAACTTTGGTTAAATGGTATAGTATAAGAGTATGATGAGGAGCAAGAACGATGAAGTTGTCAAAAGATCTAATGGTGTGAAGTGAAGAGTTGAAGATCAATGTCCTATACTATCTCCGCTCTCTAAGAGGTACGAGGAAGATAAAGTATGTCCGGGCATTTAATAGGATACACAGATCGACGGCTGTTAATTCGGCTCGAAGAGATCCACGATCCGTATAAACTCCGTCGTATGAAGTTGCGTGTTTGTTAAAATAGTAGAGCCTAGTGGAATCAAGTGCATGCCACTCGATCTGACGAGGGAAAGATAAAGGCATATCACATCAACGATCGTGGATAACTCCGGAGCCTAGACTTGCATGGTAGGTAAGACCCAAGTGCTTGGCGGAATCGAGTATATACTTCTTGATCTAACGGCGGAGAAGTAAAGTTAGGTCACATCAATGGTTGGGACTTATTCCGGAGTGAAAAATTGCGCGGGGGATAAGTCCAAGGCTCCCAGCGGAATTGGATACGCGCCACCAAATTTGACAATGTAGATATCAAGTAGATCACATCGATGGCTGTAGATGGTTCCGGAGCATAAAGTTACGCGAAGGATAAGACCAAGACACCCGGCGGAATGAGTTACGTGGCGCAAGATCCGAGGGTTGAGGATTGAAGGCAAATATATCAATGGTCACGAATGGATCCGGAGTGTGAAAGTGCGCGGCAGTTAAAAGTTAAGAGCGGTGGCGGAATATAAACCGTTGTCCACGTGTCTGATTGTGATCGACTCCAGAGGCAAAAGTAGTTTAAGGAAAACCGCCAAAAGGATGCTCCAGAGTGGGGTCCTATAAAAAGGCAATTGACTTGCTTCGTGGGTATTCTATTGGCGTCGGACGAATGAAATAGACCCGCGGCTTCGTCAACTTTCAACTATCATTTTCAAATACGCCGCTACAGTTAACAGGTAAGGCTTAAGCTCTCGTAATTCATCCGTCTATTCGCTATTTATCAATTGAATTATGGACAAGGAGGAGGAATTACAGAGTGGTCATGTTATAGATGATAGAGAGGAGTATTTGGTCGACAGAGACAGGGGCGTATGTGACCCCTTCCTATCTGTAGGAAGCGTGTCCTTTAGTAAAGAAATATTATGGTATTACCACTCACAGGGAAATGATATATTGAATGTATGTAAATCCTTTCTGTATTACTTCGCCCTCGAACAAACCCTCCATTTCCCGGAATTTGCAGAATGGTGTGCTATTAACTACTCCCCTTCTCAGAGAATTATCATGAGTCAATCCACATCCCGAATACTTTGTAAAGTCAATGCTACAGTCATTCGAGAAAACCTCAATTTACCTGATAGTTACCCTGATAACCGTGAGTTAGTGAATGAGTCGGTCCTTGTTGAATTTTACAAGAAGTGCGAAACTGAAATCCGTTGCCAATTCCTGTCTAGTGTTATGAAAGATGGTCAATCTTTAGATGGTTTTTTCTTACCTTACCCTGTGCATATTTTTAAAAATGAAGTCCAATTGGTAGTATCTCTAGTCTGTCAAATATTGGGTCTTGATGATGACTGTCGCGTGGGCGAAGTCGTCCTTGGTTTTTTGTTGAGAATAAGTTCCTTAGGCTCTAAATCTCAGTCAATTCCGGTGTTTAGTCTAGATGAATACCTGGCTGAATCAATCCATCTTCAGCTAAGTGAGTTTCCAAAGGTTCGGTTCTTTAGATTTCAGACCTACTTGTTCAACATCCTGTTGTGTTCCAATGTCACTGAGCTGCAGTTTTTGAATACTATCTGTTCTTCTGATTTGCCCAAGCAAATCAACATGTTCGAATATGCCAATTTGATTATGTTGGAAGTGTATAAAATTTTGTTTGATGAAGAATTGCCTCGTGTTTTGGACGAGATGAAATGTTTGATGCAGCCTTCACTCGAAGACCGAATTGGAGATTGGTTCCTGCATAAAGACTCCACTGTGTTAAGAGTATATGGATTTACTGGGCAACCTTATAAGTTACCTGCATTCCTCACCCCGAGGAATTTTGCTTTAGAATTCATGAGACAAAGGTTGCAGTCTGAAGAAGAACATTTTGGAGCTTTTAAAAAGTCTTCAAATATTAAATCCCCCCTGAAGATCGGTTCTTTCATTTTCAAAAGTAAAGGTGCTTTAGTGTTCATAGAGAAATTGCTGGAGAATATGGATTTCCAAAAGGAGCCAAAGATAAACTATGATCCCCACCATGTAATCTCCTTGAGGAAGCAGGCCAACAAGAACAAACCGTTTGATCACCGGTTTATTGAAGGTCTAGCTGAAACAGCCAATTTGTTGCAGTTTACCGAGATTTCAAGGTCTAATGAAGATACACATACTGTACCTGTCACAGCATCCCAAACAACAGAGGATACTAGTATTGTGATTAATAGAAGTCTGTCTGAAATGGAAAGTATGGAAATTGACCAAGATGGATCGCATAAAAAGGCAAAGTTGTTTCAAGGTGGTGAAATTGTAAATGAAGAAATTTCTGATGGTTTCAAAAAGGCTGCTCTAATTCCAATGAAGGCTGTGCAGGTAAATCGGTTCTCTTTTAAAGGTGTGGATGGTTCAGAATTAAGCCCGGTCTTTAAGTCAAAGGAGGAACTCAAGGCTAGTTACATGGAGAAAAGAAAGCAGTCTCTGGAAGAGACAAGAAATTTGCTGTCGCGAGTGAGAAGTTTACACAGTCCAAAAACTTCTCTGGTTTCTGCTAGAGATGCTGAAAGAAATACATTCAAGTTAGCCATGGTAAACGACAAGAAGATGTCAGAGATGGAGATCTGGTTGGATAAGATCAGTATACCGGATAAGATACAACTTCATAAACAAACAAGTGATATCATTTATTCATATTTGTTACAAGCTATGGTAAAGATAAATAAATTGCAAATTTTGACAGATAAGTTAGAGATTCAACTGAAACATGAAAGAGTCGAAAATAAGGAAAATGCCATCCAGATCAAGAAGCTTCAAACAGATATTGTCAGTTCAGATAACACCTAGGAAGTCAGGAGAATGCTAGAAGAAAAAGACAATGCTCTCCAAGTGTTGAAGAAAAAATTGAAAATCCCAGGTTCTGAGCATGTTCAGTCCTCTGAGTTATTGGCTCTGCAAGAAGAAAAAGACAAGATCCATCAAGAGATGATGGAGTATAAAGGGAGAGATTTTGAGTTACAGGAATAAAAAGACAAGTGGGAAGCCAAACGAAATGAGCTATTATCTCAAATTTCCTTGATGAAAAAGGATCAAATTGATGAGAAGGAGATTATGGAAGAGTTAATGAGTCAGACTCCCATAGGTGAAGACTTGTCCATTATGAATATCGAGAAGCCATTGGATAATCTTTCTGCAGATGATCTGTTGGTGCCTATGTCCCAGGTTAGTCTAAAAGATGAATAAATCAAAGAGCTAAAGACAGAGAATGCAAAGATCAAGTTTGAACTGACCAAAATAAATGAAAGTAAAAACAAAATACTACAAGATAGAAACCAGTTGCAAAAGAAGTTCAATGAATTGAAGGAGAAAAGCATAGGTAAAGGTCCCCTGCAAGGAGAAAAACACATTATTTAGGACACGTTATCTATAGAAATTACCAAATTCAGGCATTATCTGAATTTCATTGATGATCAGAATATTTTGATCAATTTGGCCCACCAAAGATTAAAGCTAGTGAATGAACACATGGGAAAAACACCTCTCACCACAGCTCAAAATGCGCTGAACTTTTTAAACTCATTGACATATCAAAAATTACATGATATGGGGATAAAAGACAAGATATGCATAGTGCTGTGGGCTAAGAAATTTATCCACAAACATCATTTAATGAAGACGGTCCAGGACAGAACTGATGAAATGGTTGCACAGGTCGATACCTTCAAGCAGGATTTCAAGGAGCTGTTCGAAGACGGCTTGCCTTCCTTTTGGGATGAGGAGGGGCAGATGTTTTTGTAGGAGCACTATCACATGTTGCTAGTTCAGAATCGCATGGACCACTCTAAATTAGATGACTTGGAAAAAATCCTAACAGGAAAAACTATTGTGGACAAATTGACAGAGGATTTCGAAATTTTACAAAAGTTCGCAATTATTAGAAGCAGATTGCCCAAGGTGTCATATGAAGCTTACATGGAGCTTGAAGTGTCAATTCAGGAAATGATGGAATGTGATACCCCGAGCACAGAACAGTGGAAAGCTGTGGAGAGATTCGGAAAGACCAAATACATCTTGCATGCATAGAGACAGGTGTTATACAACAAGGAGCTGACTGGATGAAGACATGGAGCTGACTGGACGGAGGCATTTTACCAAGCTGATTTTTACTTTATGATCTGTTAGGATTGGAGCAGTAATTTATTCCTAGAAGTTAGGGATTTAGTTACAAGACTCTAAATTAAGCCGACCATTCAGTTGTGAATCTTCTTGGAAGATCTATATTTTTTTGTATATATTGGCATCTTTTTTATGAGATGGGGGTTGGAACCCATCGTGTTGTGGAATGATTTTGGAGAACATATCTATTCCTTAATAACAAAGTGAATGCATGAAGGTTTATCAGAGATTTCTGTGTCATTGATATTACAGTTTGTGCTTCTTTCTTTATGTGATCGTATTTCCCAGTGTAACACTTCATTTCGTTTCTTCTTCGTATCTGAAATACAGCGTTGGATGATTAGAATTCATATGTTTATGCTCTAGTCATCATTTCAGATATTTTATACACTTTTTCTGCTAAATTTGATATAGAATTCATCTTTGATGCTCTGTATTTATGGGTTGTTTCCTCGTCTCTTCTGTTTCACCTGGATTAAATTGAACGACTGTGATGATGTGGCTATCTTGCCTTTGATGAATTTCATGTATATGTCTTGGTGAGACCTTTATATGTATGTGACTCCATACCCAATGGTTATGTGATTGTTTCAGCCATATATACAAATCTTTAAATGTTGTTTTATCTCTAGTCCTGTTAAATCTGTATTGAGAGATCCCTCTCTGGAAGAAAATACCAGTTTCTTTCTAAAGTGGTTTTGTTGTTATCTTGGAGTTTACCTTTTACAACCTGGGTACATTCTGAGTGCTAACACCACCCAACCATAGGTCAGTGTGCTCCTTAATCTCTCAACAACATTGCCACCCTCTTCGTCGGTGGGAGGATTGGGGACGTTGCACTGGCTACTCATTCTGCTTCCTTTTATCGCCCACCACTTGATCTGTTTGGGTTGTGATTACATCATTATAGGGAGGTTTGGTAGAATTTTGTGGGTCTTGTATTTATGGTTATGGATCCCCTTTCTGTTCTTCATCTTTCTGCGTTGGTAGATCATCCTGTCGCAGGTATTATTCCACAAATAATAGGTCATCAGCGATTGGAGCTCATTATTATTTTATCCAATCTTAGGTAATGACCTCAACTTCATCTTTATAAAACAAGAATCAAGTCACTAACCATTGGCGTTGTGGATCTTGTCGCGACTCCAAAAAGATGTGATGGGACCCAATTATGAATTTAATAATCTTTCGTAAACCCTAAATGGTTTTGTTTGTGATTCAATTTTTCACCTGATAGTGCAGGGCCACTCCATTCATAAGGAATTGCACATTGTTGTCTTTGTATCACTCCTTTTTATCTTTCTCGAACCAGATATTTTGGTATCGAGCTCCTCGACATCGCACTGGTATATCTACCCCTTGATAGTTCGCTAGTTCTGAACATGTGACAAATGAAATCAAAATGAGCAACCATGAATAATGGAATGCAATACCTTTTTCCTGCAACTCTTTCGCATCTTGTAATAACTCATTTAGTAAATAATGTGACCAGTTCATTTGAAATCCATTTGCATAGAGTTCAGCCGATGCGATGGTTCCTACAATACATTGGTTCGATCGCATCTTTCATACCAATTTGGTAGCTAAAATCTTAGTTGCGAACCAAACAGTATGGTCATTGAAGGAGCTTATTAAAAATCCTCTTATATCTCTGGACAAATCATACTTGTCTTTTATCTTGTTGGGTCTGTGCCTACAAGTGGTATTCTTGTAATTGTTGTTGTCAGCTTGATATCTACATAAAGTTTTTTGTCAATCCATAGGAAGCCACCGTGGAATGATAGCAGTAACTATTTGAAACATGCATTCACCTCTATGCTTCATTCAAAATGTGACATATACATCAACAACAGTAAACCAGCTTGGTTCAGTCCTCTTGCCCATTCCATTGGAACTAGGCGCTTTGACTAATCCAATGTATCTTGTACAACAACCATGTAGCTCTTGATGTCCAAATCTATATATTTCTGCATGTCATGATTGACAAAGGTCAACTTCTTAAGGTTTGGAAGAATCTTCTGTGACACCTGAACTCCTTCCAACATAGTTGGTGTTATGAGTGGGTACCGTGCATTCTTTGGAACTCTAATTTTTTGCACATTAGATTTTCTTGGTGGAACATATGGTGCCATCATAGTCACAGAACTTGATTCTTCCTCCTCCTATATTGGTGGTGGTGATGATTTCTTCTTTTGGTTTCCAGAACGTTTCCTTGTTGATGTACTAGATGGACCCGGTGGGTCTGGTCTTAACCTGGATGTAGGGATAACTGGAACTTGTTCAACTTCTTTTGGTACCACAACCTATGGTGGAACATACCCAACAGTGTCTTTCATAATGGGTGTGGGTGATGCAGTCACGACACCAGGATCTGCAACTGTACTAGTACTGGAAATCGAAATAACCATACTCCATGGAAAACTCAGTTCAGCTCTTGTAGTTGCAGACATCAATCTCTCTCTCGAATGGAGCATAATGAATTGAATACTTGGGCACAAATGGTGATAACATCTAGTTGTTCATTCCGTCAGTCCTCCACACGAGCGTGTAATAAATGGAAATGTAGTTGTCATTTCTGTCACATGGGCTGATCGTCTGAATGATTATTAGGAAACTTCTATGCATGTTGCCACTCACCTGTCACATCAGTGGTAGTTATTCTACAATAAAGACGGAAGTGAACAAAAAGAATGTCGCCAAAACCTCTATGGACTTTAAATTAATTACGCCCACTTTTAAATTAATTACGACCAGTTGTCATTGTGATGACTCCATTTTAACTTACGGCAACATCGTTCTTCCTACAATTAAAAGCAAAATTTTTGAGAGGGTTTTGTTTTTGTTTTTCTTTGTTTTCTCTTTTCTCTTTTTTTTTCACTAAGCTGAGTCATGGCTATCCTGATCATGCTTTAGCTGACTTTCGTTTACTAGTCCTTTGACAGATGTTCCATCCAAGTTCTGCAATTGCACTGCGCCTTTGTCAGTGATATGAATTACAATATATGCTCCTAGTCAGTGTGTTTTTAGTTTTCTCGGATGCTTGAAGAATTTGTAAGCATACAGAAGAACAAGTCCTTTGACCTAAACTTGCTTGTTCTTCATATGGCTATCATGTCATATTTTTTGTCGTTCTTTCTCAACATTTTGATGATATCATACAACAAAACGATATTCTTCCAATTGTATCAGCTACGACAATATTTCCTCGACAACAACAACATATGTCATCTATGTGATCACAACAATCCTTAGGCTGGGTAAAATGTATTCCATCGGCATCACAACTTCTTGTCCATATACCAATCGAAAAGGAGTTTTGCTTGTAAACTTCTTACATGTTGTGTGATATGCCCACATTACTGCGAAAATTTTCTAATCCCAGTAATCTCTTTGGATATTGCAAATATTTGTCAACGCATTCTCCAGGATTTTGTTAAATGCTTCGACAACACATGTAATGTCCCCATTTTAAATAATTGCATAGCAAGACATTTCCATCAACCCTACTAGTTTCCTGGGTTTGATGGATACATTTGGAATTTTAATAAGGGAGCTAATAGATGATGTTCAAACATTAGAATGGAATAAATATTTAATAATGGAGCCAACTAAATAAATACAAGAGAAAATTGAAGTGGCATTGGAGCATGGAAACACATGGAGATTATGGGGCCCACACAAGCTAGATTTTATGTGCCACATGGCATCCTCCTCTTACAATTTCGAATGCATGCGAAGCCTAAATGTTTTTGGATGAGTTATAAGGATAATACACTTGTCCATATGCATCATAGGTCGAATTTGGAAATAAATGTAACTTACATGGGAGAGGAAGAGTCATTTTGGAGCTAGTGAGACACTTGGACCAGATTCCCTAGCTCTATGAAACAATGATGAAGATGCTATGACACATATGACACAAATCAGATCTGAAGGCTGACATGTTAGATCTAAATAGAGCATCCAAGAGGGCGCTCATGTGAGTTGGCAAAGCTCAATGTGTTCCTTCTCAAATTGGGGGAAGATGGAAGGCTAAGAAAGGGAGGACACATGGAAAATCTTCAGCACACACCCAAATTCGAATTGGATTGAGTTTGTGGATGGATTGGTAACCTTAGAAGACTAATTATTTTTATAAAATATAGGAATCAACCAAGAGAAGAGCTTTTGATCATTTGAGAAATTTGCATTTGTGAATTGAGAGAGCTATTGGATGACTAGTTTCTTGCGTTCGCCAATTTTGAGGGTGAAAGATTCCCATCCAATTGGTTTTTGGAGAGGCCACTCAAGTATTTCATGGAGGTTTAATGGATTTTTATTTGTAGGTGTAAGCTACATGATAGCTTGTGGTTCCTTCTAGTGCAACACTTTCTCTCAACCATTTACAATTTTTATTGCATATTCTTGCTCATGGAGGGATTGCGCTTTGGGTGAGAAATTGGTATTTTTGGGGAAGATTCTGATGCCCTATTATTTTATGTTCTTATTTAAATTATCTATATTTCAAGTTCAGAATACTCTCAGATCTAAATACCAAAATATTTCATGTAAAAAACTTGAACAATGAAGAAATAGTGCCATTTCTCCATTATCTTGTTGTGAACCATTATAATGCTGATGATTTCGAATTGGGAGAGATTTTCATTGTCCATTTATGATTGGAATAATATCAATATGCTCTGTTATTCATTATCAGAAAGTATCAGGTCGAAATATCAATGGGTTGTATGTAAAAGTGACTATTAATGAGCAAACAATGACCATTTCCCCACTATATTGATGTATGCCATGATAATGCTGATTATTTCGAATGGAAGAATGTATATATGATATATTTATGATGAATGGACTTTAATTTATTATTATTACAAGTTTCATGTCCAACACTTAAGCATTTGAGATCATTTTACTCAGTTTAATTGCATTTGGAGAAGATTTGGTGCCTTTTCCCCAAGGGTCGAATTAGTGATTTTGTAGTTATTTGGGAGAGGGTCATAACAGCTTGTATAAATTGAATAATGATGCATATGAGATGTTAACAATTTATATTAAACATACTCTTCCCTTTTTCATAAATTCGAGTGGTTTTTGGAGCATTTGAGAAGCCATTTCCAGCATTTACCCAGGGGGAATTGGAACCCTAATTTGCTAGTAAAGACTCCTACTTTTGCCAGAATATTAAACAAGTTTGCAGAATTAATTGGAGGGTAATAAATCATAAATGAAAATCATATTCAGGTGTTAATATCATTCATACACCTTCTTAGAATATTTGGGAACATTTGGGTCAATTTGGAGACCTAAACATCAAAACTAGTCAAAAGTCGAAATAGGAGAAAAAGTGAAAAATTGGTCATTATAATAAAATTTTGAAAAAGGGATATTACAAGTGGTATTAGAGCATGGTCTTGGAACCTGTTCATTAATACCATACATTGAAGAAAAAGTTGCAGACATGTCTTGGCTTCGCAATAGAATCACAATTCCCACTTTCCTTCCTCCTCGACCAACAATTATAGAAATTACAACCATAGAAATTGGAGCATGTATCCAGGAGTATCGAAATTTGAGAGGGGATATTCACGAGTGGTATTATTTCCAATAATATCTTGTCAATTATGCATTTAGGTACAAGAAGGAAAATGTGAACTCATTAAAGAAAAATCAACCTACTTGTGAAAATAACAAAGATTTATCCTGCACTATAAATGAGGAAGTTATAAACACTTTTACGGACATCACATGGAATATGTGGAAGAAATTTTGTTCTAAAGGAGATGAAAATACCTTAGATACACCATTAAAGGAAGAAACAAATAATCATGAAGTGTAGCATCAATTATCTCAAGGTAATTGCAGAGAAGAACATAAAGAAGAAGGCGAAGACAAGCTCACAATCCTTGCTAATGGGGGTTGTCAAAATCAAAGAGAATCTACTGATGGGTGCTCACAAATCTATGTTGGTGACATAGATATCAGATTTTAAAATGTTGCTACAAGCCAAATTTATCATGTGCATAAAGATGAATACCCTGTAGCAACTAATGAAGAACAAAGGTCAACTTTTCCATCACCACTTGAGCTTCAAGAAGTTGATCAAATCAAGAAGAAAGAAGAAATTGAGGTTCACTCCCATGAACCATCCTTCATTGAAGGGTCTTTGAAGATGAGTGAAATGGATATCCATGAGGCCCTTATCATACTCCATGACACTAAGGCATTGGTGTCAAATTCTTGTTGGAAAATTTCTTCATCGGAGGAGCCATCCTTCCCTGAAGATATGGAGAAGATTCAAAGAGCAATGTGCAACATTGAAGGTAATTTAATTTCTTTGATTTTTTATAGAAATAATTTGGTTGAGCTTAATGAATGTTTACATGAATAATACTTGAATAATAATGAGGATATTCATAAGCTCAAAATTCAAAATGAGCAACTTCTTGAGAGGTTACAAGATACTTGTTCTTCCTCCTATGTTTCAAATTGTCATAGGGTAGATTGCTTGGAGGATTCTCATGACACGAGGGATCATGAGAAACATGGAAAATTACAGATTCTTGATTTGTTTGTATATGAGCTTGATGAGATCCAATCACTAGTTGTGGTGGAAGAGGAACTTGAGTTGCCTCTTGAAGATGGGTGCACACTTTTTGAAGAAGTGCATGATTCCACTACCTTGGAACCAAACCATGAGGAATTTTTTGCATTTTTAAGGGAGGTGCACACTCCTACCCGTATGGATCCTTCACATGATGACAATTTTGCACTTTCTGATCATGTGGGTGAGTTGGTTCTTTCTCCTACATCCTACACTTCCAAATTTTGTAGCATTCATCCTAATGAAGTATGGCTGAAAGGTTTTTTTTATGGTGCCACATGAAGAGTATGGACTTTGTATCTCTCCTTTTGATTATGAAATGATTAGAGAACCATATTATTTACAATTACATCAACATCCTCTTTTACATTATTATGATACACATCTACATGGGTGCACCTATGATGTTCACTTGAGTCACTTGGAGACTTATGATTTTCCTTGCTCTTTGCATAGTGAATTTGATGTTGGAGGAACTTCATCCCACACTTGGGTGAAGATATATATGAGGAACATTATTATTGGCAGCAACATCCTCTGTTATTTCATGATGATATGCATATTCATAAGTGTATTGATGAGACTTCTTTGATCCACTTGAAGTCTTCATGTTTTCTTTTCTCCTTATTTGGTGGAGGCTCTTCATTCACTTCTTGGATGAAAGAACACATGGCTGATTATATTGATGCACTTTATATATTTTTGGAGCAGCATTATGGGACATGGGATCCTCACCTATGTCATTGGGGAAGATGTGATATAATACTTGTTGTACAGGAATAAACACCTTATAACCGAAGGTCTGGGGTTACCAACATACTCATGAAATTTGCAGGCAATCGACTCTAGAGTGCAGTAAAGGAAATAGGAGCATAGAAAAGACTCACCCGATACATGACGGTTGATCCTAGCTTGTCCTCTTCTGCTCTGCTTCTCCTCCAAAGTCTTCAGGGATGCTTCTCCTTCACCTGTCAAGAGTCAATCCTCCAAATACAAGATGATACATATATATAAGCAGGTTAGATAAATCATATACAGAGTGTTGAATCATAAATATTTATCAAACCAAAATATATGAGAGACATTCAAGACACATATGGAAGAAGGATTCTCTTTATTAACAATAATGAAAGAGTTCAGATTACAACCCAATGCCTGAGACAAGGACTCCTCTGCAACCAAAGGATTATGAGTTCCACTGCTCCAAAGACTTCTGTATAAAATCCACCAGCATAACTTTGCTCTCCAAGTGTATGTGATTAACGCCCTCCCCAAGGCCTGTATTTATAATTGGTGAAATAAGGCGGTTTCGAAGGTTGAGGAGGTTGAGACAGTTAAGGTGATTAAGGTTAAGTGCTTAACTAATCTCAAGTAATCGCGAGTTTTTATTTTTAATGTCAAAGGAATATGTACGTGGGTATCAATACTACCAACCCGCGTATGACACGCGAGTTGCTCTAAGGGTAACCCGCGTACAAATCTGTACGCGAGATGCAACAACCGATACTCGCGTACAACACGCGAGTTGCATATATAAAGAGTCGCATACATGACTTGACATATCTAAAAGTAAAAATAACCAGTTAGATGGATGATAAATGTAGTTCATAATAAGCCCATCTATAATGTTTTAGGCGACCTTCAATCCATAAATGTCCTTTTGTGTGCCAACATGAGGGATGTCGACACTCGGATGGAGAAGTGCCATTCAGGTGGATAACAGATGCCCCCTAATGTGTGAGGTCAGAGGGAAGCGATGGCTGAAATACATTATAATCTTTATCTTTGGAGAACTCAGAAATCCAATGGAGCAGAGAGAGTACCTGAAAATAAATACATAGTAATGTCATATGCAAAGTTACATCTGAGGATGCTATGTTCAATTTACTGGAACACTAGCTCCTTTACAATATTTGTGTACATCATATGATACGGGTATGAAACCACGTATATTACAAAGGTGGATCGAAGCCACAATAGACAATAATGATGAGTCTTCAAAGATCTGGAAGCTGTGTATATAAATAGAACATAATCTTGCGCAACTTAGTCCATAGGCGAGGAACTAAGGTCTTCATAAATAATCCCAAAGAACCAGTACAATCCAAGCCATGTGAATAAGGGTAAACTAAAGTCGAACATGGAAAGGATTCAACCGTTTTGTCAATCAATAGGTGATAATCGACAACTGAAGCAAAGGAATTCACCAATGATGAAATTGAATCCTAAGGTACAATCGTCAAAAATCTAGGTCTTCGTCATCAGGAAGTACTGAAATGGAGCCATGCTGTGATAAGGAAGGCAATAGATCCTCCAACGGATCACAAGAGTGACTAGGAACTGGGCAAAATAAGGGAGACACAATAGATAATAGATATAACAATGATGGGATCAGGCCATAGATCAGACATTGGGTAAAATCCTTGAAAAATGAGCACAACACAGAGATGACCCAAGGCAGCGTATAACTTATAGAGAGAACAACTAGACTTATCTGTCATGTAGGAGACATGATCAGATTCCCCAGGTATAACGGACAAGAGGAGGAGTAAGAAACTCAAAGTAATAGCTGAACGGAAAAGTAATCACTGAGACATGGATATCGGAAAAAACAAAGAGTGCTATGTTCAAGGAGGACATGCTGCCATTATTGAAAACAAGAGAAAACTTCTTCCTTACCTTCCCTATTAAATTTTAACGAGTCCAGGAAAGTTAAATCGGATCGCTCTTCATTTTTTAACAAGCTTGAAGAGATGGGAAAATAATGCTTGATAGTGTCACTGATTCGTGAATTTAATGAGCCCGAACTAGTACATGCTCAGTTGGTGTTTTCACATTTAGAGAGTCTGAAAACTCCAAAGAAGACTCCAGAGGGGGTCCTTTTTCGTCCAATTTAGTCTCCTGAGGCCGAAAAAGTATAAAACATACCACAGAAGAACTCTCTTAACTTCTGGAGAAGAAAAGGTGAACATTTTTCGTACTTAGTCAGGGAGGTCCGAAAAAGGTTAAATTACCACCTACCCAACGCTCCTTCCAAAACAACATAAAATAGCTTGAGTTTTACGAGTGTGAAGGAAATCAAGATCACTCGGAAAGATCCATTTGGTTACGAGAAATGGGGCTTACAACAATAAACTCGTTGCTTTGTTCTTAAGTGTTTAACAAGCATGACAAAGACACAAAGTACACTCGAAATATTTTTCATGTTTAGGTCCAGAGCACGAAAAAGAGAAAACTAAGCTCAAACCGGGTGTTCCTTTTCCGTAAATTTAGTCCCTCAGGTCCAGAAAAGTGATAAACCTATACCTAAGAATACTCTTCTCAATTCAAAAAAGAAAAGAGAGCGATCCTTTCTCGTATTATTCCGCATGGTACGAGAAAGAGATAACCTACCACCAATGCGGATGCCCGTTCACATATTCTTAATGAGCTTGAATGGACAAGTTAACTCAGCAGTCAAGTATGTTTTGAAGGAGTCAGACCTGGGCCTAAAGAAACTCCATAAGGGCGGGGAGTCCTATAAAGGGATAGCTTGTAAAAAGAGATTCAAAAGAAGCTCTATTTGGCGTGTAAAATAGCTACAAGGAGACCCCTATACCTGAAACAGTTGCAGCATGAGCACCAAAGGACAACATAGGCGTAGAAGAAGGATACTCATGAAAAAGGGTCCTATCCACGGAAGAACAATGGTAAAAAAGGGAACTAATGGCATAGAATACCATAGTCCGTGGCAAAAGGTTGATTGCTAAGGTTAATGTGGATTGAATAAAGATGCCAAAAATGTATTGGAAATAACAAAACCACCCTATTGTAGCAACAACACTTTGTAATAGTGAAAAACCTGTTCCAAAGCATAAAGAAATATGGTATTAGTTGATTGAATTTTCAAACTATAGAAAAAGACCCACTTAAAGAAATATAATTTCTATAAATAGTTGAAAATTAAAACAAAACTCACCATTTCAACTTTTGAGCCATAAAAAGCAAGTTTGTTCTTCTACCTTTATTCGATCATTGTGGACATTTGAACCGACGAAATCGAATTCTGCAAGTTGCAGGTAAGCCTACACGCTAAGCTCTTCATTTTGATCCAAGCAATTATGAATTTTGAGTCTTAATTCCATTACTAAAAGCATCCTAAAGATGGCATGGCGCGTATGCGGGTTGACGGTGTGAAGACTCGCGTACACGCGTTCTGTACGCGATTTGCCTAACTAGACAGTCGCGTACAGTACGTGACATGTCTAACTAGACAGTCGTGTGTGCTGCATGAAGGATAAAAGGCTAAAGATAGTAAACAAATTTTGAATTTTTATATGGAATTACTGAATCAAATTACTTGTTTTGCTAGGTAAAAAGATGGTTCTGGAATGGAGGGAACGGGAGCATGAAATAATGGACCAAGCAGCGTTCCAAAGTGTGCCCACTATACATGCATTGCGAACAAGTGGGCTACTAAAATTCTTTTGCACATCACCCATGCGAGCCAATGTCCGCATACTTGAGTTCATGGTAAATTATTGGGATCATGACTTGGGGATGTTCAACCTACAGGGTGAAACCCTGGAGATTACTACTGAAGACATATATTTCATAACCGATCTGTCACGACGAGGAGCACCAGTTAACTTAGAGGGCACCGACAGGGGTGGTGACCCTTTAAGTGTCCAAAATTATATAGATGTGTTTTGCACACCGGGTACTCAAAAGAGAGGGAGCTGCGTCCCTGTTGTACATATCCGAGACTTTACTCTACAGGTACTTGCTAGCACCATCGTGAGGATTTCAGGATCCTCTTCTTTACATTTGGCTACACGGAACCAAATGAGGCTGGCAGTTGACTGTTTTCGTGGTGCTCTTTATGATTGGTGTTCGAGAGTTGTCCCTATCATGAAGAGACAACTGTCCGATTGCAAGAGAGGAAGGCGGAAAAATTTTGGCTATGCAAGCATATTAGTGGCCTTCTTCTTCTTCGAGAGTCCCAGCATTGAGCCCTACCATAACTCTACCGGTCAGATCTCCACGTCAACCGAGGCTGAGCAGGTGGGGAGACATCTTCCTCTGTTAAGGAGGAGGATACATAGTACATAGTGTATATGATGATGATTTCTATACCTGGTGGGAACGACAGCTACCGACACTGGAGCAGTTTCAATATGCCGGTATGGACTTTCGAGGTGACCCAGACCTTGTCCTCCCTTAAGGAGGAGCATGGGGAGAGCTAGATAAATAATTTTTAAGTTTTATCATTTTTCAATTTTTTATAAATTTTAAAATGATAGATATATACATATGTACAAGTCTTAATCCTATAGATATGTCAAAATGCAGATATTGGACTGGTCCGCCCTGAAGGGCACCCACGCATGTTTGTTCATCCTGTCATAGGCGAAGACCCGGGACTGATCACGGTTCTAGAGGGGAAGTTGGCCCGGCTGACCCAACGAGTACCTACCTTGCGGATAGAGCATATCCCGACTGCCATGCAGGAGTTCGTTGTTGGAGTTCCACCGGTCTGGCTACGTCTATTCAAGCGAGTGGTCAGAGCAGTGCTTGTATATATAGAGGCTGTGGAGGTTGCCGAAGCCGAGGAGGCTAAGGAAGCCAGAGTGCAGAGGGACCATGGGGACCAAGGTGGTCCTAGTGACCAGGGCGGTCCTGCTTAGATCTAGGACATTTTGATGGACTATGATCCACATTTTGTACATTTCGTATATGACGGGATCTGAGGATTAGACTTGACCTATCTATAGACAGATATTTTACATATATATATTGTTGTTGTCGTCGGTTTATTTACAAATGTTTTTTATATGTTTGCTGTATATCTTTATAAAATGTGTGTGAGATGCCAATCTAAAATGTAATTAGCATATGCATCAGTCAATGAATTCTGATTTCATGGAATATGATTGAAAGCGATAACCTCAAAATGTCATTCCAATAAACGAATTTGCATGAACTAACGTAATAAAATAGGATTTTGTACCTGATAAGCTCGATTGAGCTGGGAAACCACCAACTGAGAGTCCAGATGGACCTCAAGCCAGTTGATGCCACGTGACAAAGCATCCCATAGGAGCTCAATTACAGCCCTATACTCAGCAACATTATTAGAAGCAGGACCTAAATAAGCGCCTCCCGCGGCAACAAGTTGTCCTGAGGGAGAATAAATAACCCATGCTGCCGAAGCTAGGTTAGAAGTGTGACGGCTAGAGCCATCAGCAAACCCTATATACCTTTCAGAAGACATCTGCAACAACCAATAGATAATATAAAAAACAAAACCGACAACCTAATGTACACAAAAATACATATAATAAAAATACAAGAAAAAGTGCTAGGCCTAAGCATAGTACTTTTTCAGGTAAAGCCCATTTCTAGGCTCAGGAAGCTTGTTCCCATCAAAATAAACTAACTCATATGCGCCCTTACTCAATAATTTCGACATGACATAAGGTCCTAACCACATGGCCTTGAATTTTCTTGCCCCCAGTGGTTCTTTGTCTTGGTCCCAAAGCAAGACAAGTTCCCCCTCAGAGAAAACCCGAGGTTTGACCGATTTATCATACTGAGTTTTGACCCTATTTTTATGAGCTTGATTAGCAGTCAGCACATCTCTACGTTGTTCATCAAGGTGTTCTAAATGTACCAGACGTTCCTCAAGATCAGTCATATCAGGTAACACATGAATGGCTATCTTTAGAGATGAGATTTCACACTCAATCGGAGTAACTGCTTCCACTCCATGAACGAGTTGGAAAGGGGAGAAACCCGTAGCAGTTTTTACGTTGGTTTGGTAGGCTAAAAGAGCAGGATATAGCATGATGTGCCAGTTAGAGTGGGCTGCATCAATTGTACTTTTAAGGATAGTTTTTAAATTTTTGTTGACAGCCTCAACCTGACCGTTTGCTTGCGGATAGTACGAAGATGAATGTTCTTGTCTGAATCCGAGCATAGTAGTCAGTTCCGTCATCATGTTATTTTGAAAATGACTACCATGGTCAATGACAACTACTTTGGGTATACCAAATCGTGCAATAATCTGATTGAATACAAAGAAAGTTGTTGTTTCCCTTTCGGCTTTAAAAGTAGGCATTGCCTCTGCCCATTTCGTAAAATAGTCAACATCGACAATGATGTATTTATGCCCCCCAGCCGAGGCTAGGTTGCATGTCACATAATCAATCCCCCATTTCATGAAGGGGCCTACCGAGACAACGGGAAATAACGGAGCAGGATGTGACCGCATTTTCCTGGTGTAAAGCTGACACGGATGACAGCGCTTCACTGCTTCCACACAATCTTTAAAGATCGTGGGCCAGAAATAACCAGCACGCAATATCTTCTGGGCCATAGCTAACCCAGATAAATGACCCCCACACGCTCCGCTATGGGAATCATTCAGGACAATCTCCACTTCCTCATGGGTAAGGCAATGACGCAAGATGGAATCTACCCCTCGTCGATATAAGGTATCTCCTATAATGAGGTAGTTCTTCGTGTGAAGGCGCAATTTATGTCGTTCCTCCCTTGAGGAAGTTGCAGGGTACTTCAAAGTCTAGATATATATAAGAATATCTCCATACCAAGGATCAGAGGTGGATATCAGGAAGATGTGCTCATCTGGGAATGGGTCATCTTCAACAGCTACATCTTCTTTAGTAGGAAGTTCTGCTATAAGTTCAACAAAAACTAAGGACTTCTTAGACTTGGCGGACTGGAAATCCAAGTCAAACTCTTGGAGAATGACTATCCATTTGTTAAATTTTCCCCCAACAATCCGTCGGGATAAAACATATTGGAACGGATTCACATCCGCCACTACTGTGGTGGTCCTCAGTAAAATGTAGTGACGTAACCTCTGCACAGCATAAACAGCTGCTAAGGCTAATTTCTCAACGTGGGAGTATCTAAGTTCAGGTCCGGCCAAAGCACGGCTAAGATAATAAACGACATGCTCTAAAAGCTTATCATCCTCCTGGGCTAGTACTACCCCAATGGTCGACTCTGACGCGGCCAGATATAATATAAAATCCCTAGAATAGTCTGGCGGACGTAATAAAGGTACCGACAACAAAGATTTTTTCAATGCCTCGAACGCAAGTTGTGTGGGTTCATCCCATACAAATGGGGTGTCCTGTTTGAGCAGGTGCATGAAACATTTAGTGATCTTGGCATAGTTAACAATAAAACGTCGAAGAAAATTAGACTTTGCTTGCAGGCTTTGAAGTTGCCTGAGAGAACGAGGAGGAGGCAGATTTACAATGGCCTCAACTTTCAAAGGAACCACTTGGATGCCTCTACTAGAGACAATGAATCCGAGCAATCTTCCTGACTCGACACAGAATACACACTTGTGGGGATTCAAGCGGATTTTATAATATCTGCATCTTTCAAATATCAACCGTAAATGATCTGGATGTTGAATCCTCTTATGGGAATGTGCAGGCAGATCGTCAGGGTATGGTTCGACAATGGCTTTAATGTCATGGAAAGCAAAGTTCATAGCCCGTTGAAAGGTTGCCCCAGCATTTTTCAATCCAAAGGGAATTTTCTTGTACATGAAGGTACCCCAAGGACAAATGAAAGCAGTTTTATGTTGGTCTTCCGGTTTTATTTGAATTTGATTGTATCCGGAGAAACCATCCATAAACGAAAACACCTCACTTCCCGCACAAGCATCTATAATCTGGTCTATAAATGGCGTGGGATAGTTGTCCTTAGGATAGGCTTTATTGAGGTCTCTAAAGTCTGTACAGACGCGAATAGTCCCTTGCTTCTTATCAATAGGAACAGGGTTGGATACCCATTCTGTCAAAACGATGGGATAGATAAAACCAGCCCTCAACGGCTTTTAAACTTCAGCCTTCACAGCCGCCACTTTGCGCGGGTAACACGTCTTAACTTTTGTCGAACCGGCTTGGCATCAGGATATGTTCGTATTTCATGTTCAACAATCGATGGATCTATGCCTGGCATCTCCTCATATGACCAGGCGAAGACATCGCGGAATTCCTTAAAAAGGGCAGTATAGATGGCAATCTCTTCAGGAGAGTAGTTTGCACCTATATATATGTTTTCCATGACATCAGGGTTTACAGAGATGTTAATAGGTATGGTGGCAAAAATATTTGCCATATTCCCCTCGGCAAACATTCCTTCCCTAGGCAAGGGATTGATAGGTATATCAACATCTTCTAACAATCTCAAGCGAAACTCTGGGTTTTCTATTCTGCTTAGTTCTGGAAGAAAATAGGATCAATGATGAAGATCCTCACAAATCTTACCACGTCCACTCATGGCTTCTAGAATAGCTTCATCGGAAGGTAAAACCATGCCTAAACAATCTATAGAGTGCAAAGAGTTTTCCACCCATGCGGGCAAATAGACTTCTTCTAGATCTTTCGAGACTGTTAGAGGATCTGGAATGGGATCAACAGTGGCTTGAGTGATAGCTTGATAAGCTACCTCCACTGTTGATAAGGGCACTTCCAGCTCATGGGGGGGTGGTAGAACCCAAGGATCAGTCCTATCGACAACCGTAGCTATGAACTTCCCCACACTAGTAGAACCAATATAATTAACCAGGACTGGAAGATCAAACGTGCCCATCAGTGATGTGTACATTCCAGCCCCCAAGCTCTGTGCAGCAGGTTTGACCTGATCAACCAATGGCACAGCGGACTCATTAGACTCTAAACGACCTTTTCGGGTAAAATCAAGTTGGTCAATAGTAATCAACTTGCCCTCATGTGGAAAAACCACTACACGAAAAACGGCCGACGCAATAGCGGACATCGCATAAGTCCAGTTCCTTCCCAGAAGCAGATTGTAGTCCAAAGGAGCATCAATCACTTATACTTCAATAGACACTACTTTTCCTGCCAACTTAATTTCAAAAGTTGGCAGTATACCATGTGGACGAAAGGATATTCCATCAAAAGCAGTAAGTAAAGTGTTTGATGGGACCAGCTCTGGGGATCCAAGAGCTTTCCAACCGGTCAAGGACATAACACATGTAGAAGCACCCTCATCAACAATTGCCCTTCCAATGGTCTTACCACCATGGACGACATCTATTGATAAGGCTACATGGTAAGTTAGGTGAATTTTAACATCAGATAAATGAAATTTCGCCATGAGACTTGATGAGTCCATGCTGCCTAAAGCTGCTAAGAGGATGAGCAGGACAACTTTGTAACACCTCTAAAGCTGACATTGCACACGGGGTTTGAGCTAAATCTTCAACCATGGAGTAGTTTGAAGCAGCCCTAGCGTTAGGGTTATGCAAGGTCTTCTTGAAGACACCTTTCGGTATCTTCGGCATAGCTTCAGCAGGTTTCTCTATCATGAGAGGGTTAGAAGTTTCACCTACAGCTTTACCCTTCTCAGAAGTCTCGTTCTCACAATTTTTATTCCTTGTCTGCAACAAAGTCGAGGATCGAATCATGTTGATATAGTTTGGGTTAGGGGTAGTTTGAGTGCCCCATGCTACATTAGAAGCTGAAGCTGAGTTCTGTCCTTGGGGAAAAGGATCCTTCAGGACAGTCGGTTGTTGAGCTTTAAGCAGCTTCTGGGCTTGATCCATAAGGGGACAAACGTGAGTAAGGTGGTCCTCGTGGCAGAAATTACACTAGAACTTGACCTTATTCTTTTCTTTCTTGCCCCCATCAGCATTGTTCGCAGGATTTTGTTTGTTTTGATTTCCCTCTCCCTTCTTTCCTTTCTTTTTCTTCCCGTCGGGTTGCTAATTGCCCTTCTGAGAGGTTTGTGCAAAAACATTTGCACTTTGGGGGAGGGGGCAGCCTTTGTTGCCTCCGCTGTAGACTGTTTGATGGACAACTGATGAAGTTGCTTACCCAAATATTCTACGGTGGGAGAGTTAACGGACCCAACCACACCATCGGCATGGGGTCTAGGCTTAGGCTTCTCCGCATCGTGCGTAGGCCTCAGTGCCTCAGGGATAATCTCATACAAGATCCCAGATTGTGAATAAATCAAATCCAGTTGCTGGGCCCTAAGAATGGCTTCTTCTTCATTCGTCACTCCTGAGGTGGATACGTCCTTAGATATGTAGGGCAATAGGGATTTAAAGAACCACTCTAGAAGAAACTCAGGAGGAATAGTAGCTTTTATAAGGCTCTTTCACCTCCTCCACTCTTGGATGTGATCCGAGATGTGGGTAGCCTTGTTCTGCCTAAAAGTAGACAACAAGTGCGTTCTGAAATCCTATCGGACCGAAAGCTGAAAGTGGCTAAGAAATGCACTAGCCAAGTCCCAGAAACTACTGAAAGCAGCAGAAGGCAATTTAATATACCATTTTTCCACGGTACCTGTTAAGGTTCTCTGGAACAGCCTCAACCTAACTGAATCTTCATTCAGTGAATTCGAAGAACACCATAAATGGAATGTGGTGGCATGAGCCCCAAGATCTTCACCAACTTTTCCTTCGAACTTAGGGATGTCCGATGGAAATTTGGTGGGAACAGGTGGCCACAAGGGGTCATGCCTCACCGGGTCATTCATCAATTTTGAAAAATCTGGCAAGTTTAAGGTTGTCAGGAACGAAATTTTGGGTCGAACCGGGGTACCAAATGTGCCAGCCTAGGCATTAGAGGGACCTGCCCCCGAATGCTCATGGGTAAAAGTGGGGTTGCCCCCTACCACCGGTTGCGAAGTGGGTAGATTACTCTGAAATGGATTCCATCCGTAAGCCACAGGATTGTGTGTGGGAGGTGCAGTGTAAGAAGTTCGGGTCGTCCCTATAGAAACAGGGGTCTGAAAGATAGGAGCCAGTATCCCTCCGCTAAACAACGAAAAGGGAGAGCTCATAAATGGGACCGAAATTGGAGTTTGGAAATTTTGCCCATAAGAGGTATGGTTCCCAAACTGCACTCCTACATAGGAAGGTGATGGGCCTACGTATGGAGAGGATGGGGGAATGTGCCCCCCATTCCAAGGGAATCCTTGGACAAATGCTGAGGATCCTACCGGACCGCTCTGGGTAGTATATGGAAAGGAAGAAGGAATAGTAGGTATACTGGGGATCCCAGTAACCATATCACCAGAAGTACCTGCTAGGTTTGAGTGAACCGGTGGTTGAACCACCCGGCTCGCTGGAGTCAAAGGTGTAGAAGGTATACTAGATCTAGGGGCACTTACCGGGGGAGGTAGTACCCCTTCAACTGGAATGGCTGAGGTGAACACAAAAGGACTTTCTTCCACAGAAGACATGATTTTACCCACAGGGACACCTAACACAGGTGAATCAAAAGGTCTAACCTGAACGATCACAGGATCGTTTAAATCAGTTAAGGGGGTGTTAAAATTCCTTGCAAACTCATAAGTCTGCAAGTATTCTATCTCAACTGTATCAAGATCAAAACGGTTAGCAATCAGTTTTGGTTCACCAAGAACTTCACTTATTCCTACCGGTTCAAATGAACCGTTCGTGTCCAATCTATACCTTTGGGGTGGAGGTGGGGGCTCCAATGTGACGAGAGGAGGAAGGTTTCTCAACCTTCTTGACCTTCTAATAGGTTGGTCCTCCACGATTGAAAATTTGAGAAATCACACCCTAAGGCCAACTAAACATAGGCAAAACCACAGAGCATACACTATAAAAATCCTAAAGCCTCAAAGAATCAAACAAGGGTGAAAGATGTACTTTCTCGAAGAAAGATGATGAACGATTACTTGGCGTCCTTGAAGTGGTTCTTAAGCACAAGCGGAGGAATCACCCAACCGCCCTCCTACACTTACAACAAGGGTTACCTTCCAAGCCCGTTCAAGGTGAACTAGAAATAGCCTTCTGGTTTACCTAGGTATGAACCCTAAATGTCAAGAGTCTAAAGGCTACCTTAGCTATACCAATAGTCTGGGGGGACAGTCGCAAGCCTGACTCGTACGCATGGGCAGGGTAGCTAAGCCCGAAACTCTGTCTAGGACAGAATCCCCAGATGCGTAAAAGTCTTGATTTACGTTTTGACAAGGAATCAGAGGGTTATCTCCTCAGTCCATGCCTCCATGCGGCCTCCTGCTTGACTCCCGTTTGAGAGGAGCTTCCCAGATACAATCAATAAAGTCAAGGATTTACCTAAAGAAAGGTCCACTATGTCTGAATTTTAAAACTTATGGGAATTTTACATTTCCTATCCCACAAGTCTAGCCTAAGCTAGTAGGTGAAAGACCCCTAAAAACAAAAATTACTAGTAAATTTTAATTATGCGTTCATTTTAAAGGGTCGTTTCTTACTCAGAAGGAAATGGAGTGATGTACTTATGGTGTTTTTGACTCAATAAGAAATAAATAAAAGTAAAGGTGTATTTTTCAAAGCAAATTACCACTATTAAAGCAAACTTCTTTTTTTTGTAAATATATATTGATGAACAAATGCAAACGATAAAAGAAACTAAGCCTATGTTTTTTGTAGTTTTTGAGATTATATTTTTAAAACTGAAATGAAAATTACTTATGCAAAAGCTTGACAATGTTTTTCTTTTCACTTTTTAAAATTGCTCAAACTCTACCATGCACCTAAAATGCACTATACTTGAGTATACTTGGATCTAACCAACTGTATAAACAAACAAACTGAAGTAAAACAGGCTAAAAGAACCAAGAATCAACCAACAAAGGGAGACTAGGAACCCTAGCTTGGGTGCACACAATGACAAAAGATCACTGTAAACTTATAAAGGTAAGTGACAAACCAACCATCATCAAAATATAGACTGGAAAAACAATGCCCAAGACCCTGATCACTGATTCGGATAGAGACACTTCAACCTATAACCCAACAAGCCAAGCTACTTCAGCATGCAAACAGAAGACAATTCAAGCAAAAGAAACCCAAGGGCTTTACGAAAAATCACAAAGTGTGGTCACCAAAGGTCTTCAGACAAACATCAAAGTATTCATAAAGAAATCCAACTACCAAACATGAATTACACAAAGAGAGGGACAAGCAAACCCAATCCTAAAAAATCTCTATTTCTAGGCTTGTACGCGACTGTCCAAGAGAGCAACCTGTGTATGCAGGCCTCTGTACGCGACTGTGCAGAAGAGCAACCCGCGTACAGGTACAAATTTTTTCTCAAAAACTAAGAAAAATCCACAAGACTTTCAAACACTGTGATAAGTATGAACCAGGATAAAAGACCACACACAAACTTCAAAGCAAAGACTGGTCAGGGGTGACAAAAACAACCTACAGCAGTCTAGGCTCCCCAACGGAATCACTAGTTCTGCTGTACAGGAATAAACACCTTATAACTGAAGGTCTGGGGTTACCAACATACTCATGAAACTTGCAGGCAATCGACTCTAGAGTGCAATAAACGAAATAGGAGGATAGAAAAGACTCACCCGATACACAACGGTTGATCCTAGCTTGTCCTCTTCTGCTATGCTTCTCCTCCAAAGTCTTCAAGGATGCTTCTCCTTCACCTGTCAAGAGTCAATCCTCCAAATACAAGATGATACATATATATAAACAGGTTAGATAAATCATATACAGAGTGTTGAATCATAAATATTTATCAAACCACAATATATGAGAGACATTCAAGACACATATGGAAGAAGGATTCTCTTTATTAAAAATAATGAAAGAGTTTAGATTACAACCCAACGCCTGAGACAAGGACTCCTCTGCAACCAAAGGATTCTGAGTTCCACTGCTCCAAATACTTCTGTATAAACTCCACCAGCATAACTTTGCTCTCCAAGTGTATGTGATTAACACCCTCCCCAAGGCATGTATTTATACTTGGTGAAATAAGGCGGTTTCGAAGGTTGAGGAGGTTGAGACAGTTAAGGTGATTAAGGTTAAGTGCTTAACTAATCTCAAGTAATTGCGAGTTTTTATATTTAATTTCAAAGGAAGATGTACGCGGGTATCAATACTAGCAACCTGCGTATGACACGCGAGTTGCTCTAAGGGTAACCCGCGTACAAATCTGTACGCGAGATGCAACAACCGATACTCGCGTACAACACGCGAGTTGCATATATAAAGAGTCACGTACATGACTTGACATATCTAAAGGTAAAAATAACCAGCTAGATGGATGATAAATCTAGTTCATAATAAGCCCATCTATAATGTTTTAGGCGACCTTCAATCCATAAATGTCCTTTTGTGTGCCAACATGAGGGATGTCGGCACTCGGACGGAGAAGTGCCATTCAGGTGGATAACAATACTCGATGCTTGTGTGTATGGGCCACATGGTGATCTACTTACTTGGATGTACAAGCACTTTCATGATTCTTTGATGAGGTACCTTCTTGATGTACATTTGTATGATGTTGTTATGTACTTTCATGATCTATATTCTATACTCATGATGTTTGGAAGGGTGCAATGCAAGCAATGGGATCCTGGAATTGTTGGGTTTCATCTCACTTGGAGTAGCAATTCGATTGTTGGTTTGAGAAAGCAAACCAACCTTCAGTTGTTTGAGCTCATCTTTGCAGAGCATTGTTCGAGTTTCCTATATGGGACACCCTTTGAGAGATGGATTCAATTTTCACATGCTTGGTGTTCATGGCCTTTCATCATAGACATTTCACACCATGCATGTATCAGGATCGTATGGGACCCTGGGATCCTTTTTAGTCTCATTGGTTTCAATTTTGGGGGCAACCAGCAGCATTGGACATTGATTCACCACTTGAGAAGATGATTGTAATTAGAGTAGTGCAGCAACAAGAATCGTGGTTCCTCTCTGAAATTTTATTGTAATCTTAAGAAACTCAAAGTTTGGTAACTCAACACCAACTTCAAAGAATTATACAAAAGCAAAAAAGGGTGAAATTTCAGAAAAGGTTTCCAAAATATGGAGCTAAAGATTATTTGCACAAATTTGGTTTTTATGGGTTTGGCAAATCCTTTTGGTGTTAGTGGTGATGTTACAGGATATATCAATATGAATAATCCACATCTCTTTACATTTGGGAACACAAAATTGCAGTACATGAGTGCCACTACTCAAGTTGCAACAAAAGAAAATCAATGAGCAAAACCAGAAGAGAGCACTCGGTGCAAGGGAAGGAGTACCAAATGAGGATGCCACTTGGGAATATGAAGATTTTGCAGCATCCAAATATGAAATTGCTTGAGGACAAGTAATCTTAGGTGGGGAGGACTGTAGTGTCCCCATTTTAAATAATTGCATAGCAGGACAATTCCATCAATCCTACTAGTTTCCTAGGTTGGACGTGTAATGAACATAAAATAAGATTATAATTAAATAATTAAATAATTTATAGTTAGGTTAGTATGAAAGGAGGTGTCTCCTCATCATGAATGTCCAAAACATATTTAAGTCCAAGAAATCATTGTAATATTCATCATCTAATATATTATTCATATTTCATTATTTAAAATGATAATCGGATTCGACTACTAACGGACCAATCGGATTCGGTTGCTCCATTTGGTATCAGAGCGGATTCGCTACTGCACTTTGAGCTAGGACTCAGCTCATCAATTTTTTATTTCTTTCGCTGCTCCATTTCACCCATATCTCTCTCCGCTTCGTTGCCCTCCACTCACACGCTCCATATCACTTCACACTCCTCCCTTTGCTCCACTTTCTCAACTCCCTTGCCATTATTTAGGGTTTCCCTAGAATATAGAACATTGTCCAAAAACAAAAACAAAAAAAACGTAAAAAAAAGAGAAAAAAAGGAAAAAAAAGGTAAAGAATTGAAAAGAAAGAAGAAAGTTAAAAAGAAAAGATAAAGTAAGACCAACACATCGTTTTGCTTTCCAACTTCAACCTAGGTTGCACCTTCCCTCATTCCACGTAGCCCTTCAAACAAAAACAATATTAATAAAACACATATTATTATAATAATATTAATATTATTATATAATATTTTCATATTTATTATTTTATTTCAACACATAAATTAATTATAATTATTATTATTAATTCATTAATTATTTCAAAGACATTAGTTGTCTTTTATTCCTCCATAAGTCAAAATAAACTTCCAAATACACACATTTGCATAAAAGGACCGAGGCTATGACGGAATTAAAAGACAAACTTGAGAAATTCAAGAAGGACATCAAGGCCCTCATTGCCAACCAAGAAAAATTCAGAGAAGAAACGAAAAATAACAAGGCACTTAAGAAAGAAATCAAAGAAGATGTTGTTCTAGTACTAGGAAGAAAAGTTGATGACAGAATAGACACCATGCACGAGAAAAGAAAAGAACTACATGATGAGATATGTGTGATGACATAGAACATAAGCACCATGGCACAAAACTTGAGCATCATGACACATAACCAGAATACCATGATAATGGAAATGTTACAAAAACTAAGGTCTAATACAAACCATATCAGTAACTCAGATATGTTGGACCACTATGTCAACAAAAATGAGAGTAACAAAATTGATCAAGACAATAAACAAGACAAGGAGACTAAATATCGTAGGGATGACCAAAATGCCAATAATATATTTGATAAAGATCAGCTCGACCAAGATCATAATGAGAGTCAAGCTAGTATCATTGAAAATAAGGACGATCCATACAATGACAAAAGATGGATCCTACAATATGCAAAGGAATCATATATCGTAGATTCATCTTCTACCTCAACTCTTCTACCACCCTAGAGAAACCTAAATGTAACACTATCAGGTGAATTCGAGTGTGAGAAGCCTCATGAAACGCCACTTCTCGAGATAAATCGTAAGGATAATAAAATGGAAACATTACGTGATGACATCATGAGTATTGTGGGACAAGCGATCTCTAAAACAATGCTTGATATGGTCAGTAACAAAAATATTCCTCGTATTCAAGTACATGGAAAATGGGACAACAATAATAAACATAATGGGGTACAAATTCAAGTTACAAATGAAAGGAAAATGACAAACTATTGCGTAAAGACCAAGCACATACCTAATACAAGTTCTAAAAAAGACATAAATTAAGTAATAGCACTGTTTCAACACAAAACGAGAATGAAAAGACAATAATCTAAGCTTTGAGGACAAAGCTCCCTTAAAGGGAGTGGAAATGTAATGAACATAAAATAAGATTATAATTAAATAATTAAATAATTTATAGTTAGGTTAGTATGAAAGGAGGTGTCTCCTCATCATGAATGTCCAAACCATATCTAAGTCCAAGACATCATTGTAATATTCATCATCTAATATATTGTTCATATTTCATTATTTAAAATGATAGTCGGATTCGACTACTAACGGACCAACTGGATTCGATTGCTCCAAGATGGATACATTTGGAATTTTAATAAGGGAGCTAATAGATGGTGTTCATACATTAGAATGGAATAAATATTTAATAATGGAGCTAATTAAATAAATATAAGAGAAAATTGAAGTGGCATTGGCACATGGAGACACATGGAGATTATGTGGCCCACACAAACTAGAATTTATGTGCCACATGGCATACTCCTCTTGCAATTTCGAATCCATGGGAAGCCTAAATGTTCTTGGATGAGTTAGAAGGCTAATACACTTGACCATATGCATCATAAATATAATTTGGAAGGAAATGTAACTTACATGGGAGAGGAAGAGTAATTTAGGAGCTAGTGAGACACTTGGACTAGATTCCCTAGCTATATGACAGCAATGATGAAGATGCTAAGACACCTATGAAAAAAATCAGATCTGAAGGATGACATCTGACATATCTGACATGTCAAGTCAAAATAGAGCATCCAAGAGGGTGCTCATGTGAGTTTGGGAAGCTCAATGGGTTCATACTCAAATTGGGGGAAGATGGAAGGCTAGGAAAGGGAGGACACATGGAAAATATTCAGCACACACCCAAATTCAAATTGGCTTGAGTTTGTGGATGGATTGGTAACCTTAGAAGACTAAGAATTTTTATAAAATATAGGAATCAACCAAGAGAAGATATTTTGATCATTTGAGAAAATTGCATTTGTGAATTGAGAGAGCTAGTGGATGACTAGTTTCTTGCCTTAGCCAATTTCGAGGGTGAACAATTCCCATCCAAGTTGGTGTTTGGAGAGGCCACCCAGGTCTTTCATGGAGCTTTAATTGATTTTTATTTGCAGGTGTTAGCTACATGGCAGCTCGTGGTTCCTTCTAGTGTAGCACTTTCTCTCAACCATTTACAACTTTTATTGCATATTCTTGCTCATGGAGGGATTACGTTTTGGGTGAGTTATTGATCTCTTTGGGGAAGTTTCTAATGCCACGGTATTTTATGTTCTAATTTAAATTCTCTGTAGTTCAAGTTCAGAAGACTCTCAGGTTAAAATACCAAAATATTTCACCTAAAAATGTTGAACAATGAAGAAATAGTGCCATTTCCCCACTATCTTGTTGTGAACCATTGTAATTCTAATGATTTAGAATTGGGAGACCTTTACACTGTCCATTTCTGATTCTCATAAGATCAATATGCTCTACTCTTTATTCTCAGAAAATCTCAGGTCGAAATATCAATGGGTTGTATGTAAAAGTGACTATTAATGAGCAAACAATGACCATTTCCCCACTATATTGATGTATGCCATGATAATGTTGATTATTTCGAATGGAATAATGTATCTCTGATATATTTATGATAAATGGAATATTATTTATGATTATTACAAGTTTCATGTCCAGCACTTAATAATTTGAGGTCATTTTACTCAGTTTAATTGCATTTGGAGAAGATCTGGTGCTTTTTCCCGAATGGTCGAATTAGTGATTTTGTAGCTGTTTGGGAGAGGGTCATAACAGCTTGTATAAATTGAATAATGACACATATGAGACATTAAAAATTTCCCTTAAACATACTTTTCCCATGTTCAGAAATTTGAGTGGGTTTGGGAGCATTTGAGAATCCATTTCCAGCATTTACCCAAGGGGAATTGGAACCCCAAATTTGTAGTAAAGACTCCTACTTTGGCCAGAATATTAAACAAGTTTTCAGAAGTAACTGGAGGGTAATAAATCATCCATGAACATAATATTCAAGTCTTAATATCATTCATACACCTTCTCAGAATATTTGGGTCAATTTGGAGACCTAGACATCAAAACTAGTAAAAGGTCGAAATAGGAGGAAAAGTGAAAAATCGGCATTAGAGAAAATTTCAATTCAAAATGGGCTTCCTAAGGAGAATAATAAAATGATATTTACTAATTTTGGAGGAAGAAAAGAAAAAAACTATTTTTTTGTTTGTATTTTCGACATATCTCCCCGTGTTTTTACTCAAATTTCGAACGTGAGAGATCATTGGATGCGGAATTAAATTCCACGTAACGGGTACCCACTCTGCATACTTTTGACGGACATCATCATCACATTTTTTCATGTATTTATTGTTTTTTTGCTAGCGAGGTCCATAAAAAGTATGCAGAGTGGGTACTCGTTGGATGCGAAGTTTAATTCCTCATCCAACGAGCTCTCCCGATCGAAATTTGAGTAAAAACATAGGGAGATATGTCGAAAATATGAACAAAAAAGTAGTTTTCTTATGATACCTATCCCCAAATTTATATTAAAAATTTGTTTAAGACCTATACAACAAACTTGGTTGAAAGGCCCATTTTGAGTTGAAATTTCCTTTAATGTATGTATCAGCAAACTTGTAGTTTCCCCTATGAGATGGATCCAAGATGGATGGTAAAGGGAATGGGAAACCAAAGAGGTGAACCAAGATAGCCTCGGCTCCCAAATGGATGGTTGTCACATGAATCGACACAATCTTCACTTGATGTTATCTTAGCCCAAGACAACAATGGGGGAGACCAAGATCTACTCCCAACAGGAGAGATCAAACCAATACACCAGATCAAATCAATGAAAGGTGAAATACGTAAGGTGTAAGGTGAAGTAAACCCTATATATATGGATGATGTCACGAGATGAGTTATGGCTTGGATCGAGAAGCTTATGAAATGTGAAATTGATCCAAGGTTGAAATACAAATGACTTGTGAGATTTATTACTAGATCCAGAATCAAGGTACCAACAAATGATGAAAATATCCACTGCCTTGGGAACCGTTTCCAATGCAGTGAGGTTAAGGACAATATTGGGGCTATCTAGTACCAATGGACAGAAATATATGACAGTATCAAAGTACCCAAGCCTCAGAGATATGATCAAAACACATGAAAAATTGGTCAATTGAGGAATGCACTAGGATTGAGAGATTAGTGCCTTGGAGTTTGGGCCATGTGGAGTGACGCAAGCATCATGCTTAGGAGAACCCACTTAGGTTTTTCCCTGATATACAATACCCATAAATGGTTTTCCAATTAATCAAGCGGTTTGATCCCTATAATTTTCCGATTATTTTTACTTAGGGTTTTGACAATAAAATGAAGGTGCCAATGGATTGGAACCAAGAAAAGAAGAACAAACCTATGGATATTACCTGTATAAACTTGTAGATTAATTAATGATGATGATATATGTTGTCCTGATCAATTTGAGAAGATTTGGATGAAGACTCTATGCAAATCAGTTTGCCCAAGGAAGCCAATGCGCCCTCCCACCTGCACAACAAAGATCAACACTATCAGATTCGGTGCATCAAAAGAAATGGACAAATGATATATAAAAATAACAAGATGAAACCATAGATCACAATGATACTAATGATAACTCCTTGATACAAGCGATGCCAAACAAGCGAGTTGAGGAATCCCTGCAAAAACGCCCAAGTGAAGTCGCCCTCCTATAGACAAAACAAAGTTTCCACGAAAATATAGATCTCACCACAAATACTCAAATGCTAGGATGCATTAGACTTTCCAATCATCATCTAGGAACACCAGATGCAAAGGATACCCAAGAATTTCCACAAAATATTTTTTCTATTATCAAGATCCCAAGAGCCAAAGACCCCTCTACAATGAGAACCTCTCTCCTTTAAATAGGATGGAGAGATACCAAAATCCTAACCACCTTTTGAATGGATGGCTAAAATTAAAAGATTAAAATGTTCTAATCAATGGTTGAGATGAGATCAACATAAAGTACATGGATCAATATAATAATATAACACATCAATGGACAAAATCGCTTTAGGAGAGGGGATCCCACTCAACATGTCTTATCAGCCAAAATGGCACTTCTCCATCCGAGTGTTGAGATTCATTATGTCGATACAAAAAAGGACAATTAGGATTGATGTGGCCAAAACACTATAGATGTGCATAACCATTGATGCATGATCTCTAGACCAACCTGATATATTTTTATTCTGAGTTTTCAGTTGCACACATGACTATGTGCATTGCAAGTCACGTGTCACACGCGACTATCATGTGCATTGCAGCCCGCGTGTAGATTGCATACGCGAGTTCCCTTTGAGAAACAAGCATGTCATACGTGTCTTGCCTATATAAACACTCACGTGTACCTTAATTCAACATTAAAAATATAAATCATGATTAGATGAAGTTGGTTGGGCCTTAATCCATAACTATCCCAACTGTCTCAACCATCCTAACCTTCAAAACCATTCTATTTCTCAATATATAAATAGAGGCCTTGGGATGGGGATAATCAATCAATTCTAGAAGAGAAAATTTATGCTGGTGGTATACTTTAAGATTCTTGGAGCAGCAAAACTCAGAGTCCTCAATTGCAGAGGAGTCCTTATGTCAGAAGCTGGGTTGTATTCTCACCTATTCATTGTTTGTTAATAAAGAGAATTCTTCTTCCAATCTTTGTATTGTGCTTTTCTCATGTATATTGGTTAATGAATGATGTTATTTATATTATTAATATATGTTTCATCTAACCTCTGATATATATATGTATGAGATATTGCTTGAAGAATTGGCTCTTTGTAGGTGAAGAGAAGCAGCCCTAGAATCTTTGGAGAAGGTTGAAGCAAGAGAAGACCAAGCTTGGATCAATTGTCATAAACCAGGTAAAACAAACTCTCTACCTATTCTCATTTCATTTTCTGTAAAAGTTGATTGTCTGCAAGTCTAGTACTAAGTTGGTAACCCCAGACCCTAGGTTACAAGGGTGTATTGTCATGTACAACAAAACTTGCGACTCCGTTGGGGAGTCCAACCTGTTGTGGGTTCGTCTTGTAGGTTCCCTTTACCAGTCTTTGTTCTAATTCTGATTTTGAGTGTGGTCCTTTTTATCTTGCTTTTGATTTAAAGTGTAGTGTGCCCAGAAGTATGTGCTAGTCTTATTTCTTTGAAAAAATTTAAGCAGTACACACGGGTTGCTTTGAGCACAGTCGTGTGTATCACATTGTATACGAAGGTTGCTATATAAGATAGTCGTGTGTCGTACACATGTTTCCCGCATACAGAGTCGCATGTGTCCTATAGTAGTCTAAAAGTTGGGTAGGGTTTGCTTGTCCCTGTCTCTTTTACTTTTTGGTTGTTTGGAAGTATTTTGTTTATGGCATGACTCTGAGAGTCTGAAGTTTGTGTGTCACACCATTTGCTTGTCCTTCAAGCCTTTGAGCCTTTTGTTTGAATTTCTTTCATTTTTTGAAGAGTAGGTGGTCCTCCTGCTTGGTCTGTAAGTTTGAGTGCTTGTGTCTAGGTCAGTGATCAAGGATTTGGATGCTTTATACTCTATACTGCATTTTGTGGTGTCAGTTTGTCACTTGTTCTTTTGTGAATCTAGTGGACTCCTTGGGTTCAATAGTTTCTCCAAGTCAGGTTTTTTCTGAGTCTTCTTCCTGATTGGGGGAAGTACGTAATTTTTGGTCCTTTATGCCTCATTTCACTTTTTATATGCTTTGATTAATCGAACTTGCTCAAAATTTTGCATTTAGTTGCATTATAGTTTTTGAAGATTTTGAAAAAGGGAAGACAAAACATTTTATACTTTTGCATTTAGTTGCATTTAGTCATTTCTTTTCAGTATTTTTCAAATAAAATTCAAAAATTATAAAAAGAAGTCTTAGTTTTCTCGCATTTAGTTTTAAATTCATTAGCTTTTATTTTGCAAAAAGAAAAGAAATTTCGTTTAAGTAGTTACAATTTACTTTGAAATTTGCTTTATACATCATTTTGCTTTTTCTTATCGAGTCTATTACACCACATTGTTTCATGCCATTTACCTCTCACTAAAAACAACCTTTTAAAATGAACGATATAATTAAAAATTATTAGTAAGCTTTATTTTATAGGCTCCTACACCAACTATATTAGGCTAGACTTGTGGATTATGGAGTTTCAACTCTCCACAAGTGTTTAATTTAAGACGTAGTTGGCTAATCAATAGGTAAATCCTCTTCTATATTGATTTTATCTCGGAAGCTCCTCTAAAACAGGAGTTAAGCACGAGGCCGCATGGAGGCTTGGAATGAGGAGATAACCCTCTAATTCCTTGTCAAAGCGTAGACCAAGGTTTTTTCGCATATAGGGACTTCTGTCAATACCACCCTTTATTCCCCATGCGGTGCCGGCGTTGACAGGGTTTTGGGCTTTCCTACCCTGCCGATGTGTACAAACCAAGCTTGCAACTGTCCCCCCAGGTTGTTAGTATAGTTGTGGTAGCCTTTAGTCTCTTTGACATCTAGCGTTCATACAGAGGTACACTGAAAGACTATTTCTGGTTGACCTTGGACGGGATTGGAAGGTAACCCCGGTAGAAGGTGTGGGAGGGCGGTGGGTGATTCCTCCGCTTGTGCCTAAGAACATCTACAAGGACACCAAGTAATTGTCTCTTAGCTTTCTTCTGGAAAGCATATCTTATACCCTTTGTGTCTGTTTTGGATTTAGGAAATTTTGTGGTGATTGTTGTGTGGTTTGTTTGTGTTTAGTCTGCCCTAGGGTGTGTGCAAAGTCAATTTTTTAACCATGGAGGACCAACCTCTCAGAAGGTTAAGAAGTTTGTGAAACCTTCCTCTAGCTACGATAGTGTAGTCTCCACCGCCCCCTAAAAGGTGGAGATTAGATACAGATGGTTCTTTTGAACCGATAGGAATCAATGAAGTTTCAGGTGAACCTAAATTTAGGACAAACCAGGTTGATACAACTGCAATAGAGATAAAGACTGGCAAGCTGAAGAGTTTGCAAGAAACTTTAATTCACCTCTTACTGACTTAAACGATCCTGTGATCGTCTAGGTTCTTCGTTTTGATTCGCATGTGATTGGTGTTCCAGTGAGCAGACTTATGGCTAGCTCAAGAGAGGGTCCATCTACCCCCATCTCAACCATTCTGGCTGAAGGAGTGCCACTTCTCCCAGTTGGTAACCCTACAACAAACATACTTGCTACTCCTTTAACTCCAGCTAGTCGGGTGGTTCAACCACTAACTTCCACAAATGTAGTAAGCCCTTCTAATGGGGTGGTCACTGGGATCCCCAGTGCACTTTTTGCTTCACCCTCTTTTGCACACACAACTTAGAGTGGTCCTGTTGGATCCTCTTCATTTGTCCAGGGTTTCCCGTGGAATGGGGGGCACATTTCCCCATCCACTCCTTATGTAGGCCCTACGCTTGCATATGTGGGGATGCAGTTTGGAAATACTAACTCTAATGGTCAAGGTTTCCAAACACCAGTTTCAGCTCCATTCACGAGCTCTCCCTTTTCACTTTTTAGCAGAGGGATACCTGCTCCTGTTCTCCAGACTCCAGTCTCAACTGGAGCGGCTCAAACCACATACACTGCACCACACACGAATAATCAACTGGCTTATGGGTGGAATCCATTTCAAAGTAGTCCAACTACTTCGCAACCGGTAGCTAGGGGAAACCCCGCCTTCACATTTGGGAACCAGGGGGAAATGTTGGCTGTGACGAGCAGACCCGGGTTTACTATAATCAACCAACAACACCCCTAGCTCACTGGCCCTTTCAGCGACAGACCGCAAAGCGGCCTAAAGTCTCACCCGAAGTGATTCTAATGGGTTGGCCAAGGACTCAAGTGTCTTGGACCAGGTTCCGTGGCGATCCTACTTGCAGCTCGCAGCTACCCTAGCTGCGAGGTCTCTTTCTCTGCGCGTCGCGCGATTTTCTACTCGCGTTACGCAATCTCCTCGTCTCGCAGCTCTTCTAGCCGCGAGATATTCCCTTATACCGTCATGCGGTCCCTTTCTACGTCGCGCACTTTCCCTGACTCGCGATGTCTCCAACCTTACCACGTCGTCGTGCACCGTGCGACACACCACTCCTGCCCAACGCTAAGTCCTCAACCTGCGGTATCGCGCACCGCAGCTCCTCTGCCGATGCGGTATCACCTCCCTGTGATATCCTACCTCCGCGGTTTAGCACACTTAGCGTTACTCATGTCGATGTGCAAGACTTAACATACAAGGCTGTTCAATACTACGACTAGTGACTGTTTCACGCAAAGCATAAATGAACCACATACAACATGCCAAGGACTCCGACTTATGTTTATCCTTCTATATTACTGTGAACTGATTAACACATTCATTCATTAAACTGTAAACAAAGTCTAGGAAATGACTGGGAAATGCATAAGTAAACATAACACATAAACCAATCACATAACACTTGATTTTAACGTGGTTCACCTCCACGATGGAAGTTACGTCCACAGAACTATGTTTTCTTATAGCTCAGGGGAAGGTAAAACACAGTTCTGCTGCACCGCATATGCAGCTCAAGATCTTCTCTCTTAGATCTCTTTTCTTCTCTATATTGCTCTCCTACAATATACTCTTCCCTCTCTGTTGATCCCTGCGGATCGTTACATGCATACTCTATAAGCCAGCTACTGGTTACAGTAAGATTGCTACCGCTAATAACAGAACCAGAGCTCAACTCTATTACAATACAAGATAACTGTGAACTAACAGACTCAATGGCTAACTATATGTTATCCGACTAGCTGGATGGCCGAAAGTGCCCAAAATGCCAACCTTTTACAATACAAAATATATCCCTTTATAGGCAGCCCGAAGGTCCTGCCATTACAACACTGTGGGCCTGTCCCAACAGTAACCCAAACCCTAACTAGTGACAGTCGGCCATATTTGTACTTGAGGTAGCCGCTTTCCGTCACACCACATCTCTCTGCAGTATTCCATGCTTCCTGGCACTGATCATGGGTATTGTGCACCGCTTCACTTTTCTGTCCTTTGCCTTCAATGCTTTAGCCTCGTTGCTCCTTCTCCTTTATGAGGGTCGCTAAGCCCTCCTGTCTTCCGCCGCTGCCTTCAATGCAGTGGGTGAGCTCTCTGTTCTCGGCCGCTTAGGTACCGTTGCCTTTCTTGACTTCTCTATCTTAAAAGTCACGGTTTCCGACTCTGCTCTGCAGCTGGAAACGTGCTACGGCGTCGTAGCTCTGTCTTATCTTCTTTCCGCCAAAACTTATCTCTCCACTAAACTAGCAGCTTCTTCTGTAGCTACGGGACCCTGCTCCAATAGGAAAGTACTTCTACTTCCCAAGCTCGTACTTTTCAGGCTCCGGTTAGGCCCAAACTTTCGTTCCTGGCAACTTTAAACTTGCCAGATTTGTCCAAGTTAATGAATGACCCGGTGAAACATGATGCCACTTGGCCACCTGTCCCTACTAAGCTACCCTTGGGGATTCCAAAATTTGAGGGCAATGTTGGTGAAGACCCAGGGGCTCATATCACCACCTTTCACTTGTGGTGCTCTTCCAACTCACTGAACGATGACACCGTTCGGTTGAGATTGTTCCAAAGAACTCTGACTAGTACCAAAACAAACTGGTACATTGAATTGCCCTTTGTTGCGTTTGACAGTTTTTGGGATTTAGCCAATGTGTTCCTTAACCACTTCCAACTTCCTATCAAGTATGATGCCGGTAAAGATTTATTGTCCACGTTTTAGCAAGACAAAGCTACTCACATTTTGGATCAGATCCAAGAGTGGCGAAGGCGGAAGAGGCTCCCCAAGGCCACTATCCCTCCCGAGTTTTTGTTAGAATGGTTCCTTAAGTCTTTATTGTTGTATATATCTAAGGATGTATCCACCTCAGGAGTAACTAATGAGGAAGAGGCTATCCTCAGGGCCTAACAATTAGATTTGATATACTCTCAGTCTGGGATACTATATGAAATCATACCTGAGGCACCGCGGCCTACACACAGTGTTGAGAAACCTAAGCCTGGACCCCATGGCGGTGATATGGTTGGTTCAGTGAATTCTCCCACTATAGAGTCTTTGTCCAAGCAAATCCACGATTTGACCATCAAGTAGTCTACAATAGAGGAAGTAAAGGTTGTCCCCTCACCCCAAAATGCAAGTATTTTTGCTCAATCCTCTCAAAAGGGCAATCAACAGCCCGATGGGAAAAAAAAGAAGGGTAAAAAAGGTGAGGGAAACCAAAACAAGCCAGATCATGCAAACAGTGCTAATGGGGGGGGGATATAAGAAATGAGTGAAGTTTCCTTGCAAGTTGTGCCAGGAAGATCACCTGACCCATCAATGCCCTCTTATAGATCAAGCTCAGAAGCTGCTCAAAAATCAACAACCGACTGTCTTAAAGGATCCATTTCCCCAAGGACAGAATGCAGCTTTAGTTTCTAATGTAGTTGGGGGCACTACCAGTACCCCTGACCAAAATTATATCAACATGGTTCGATTCTAGACCTTGCTCCAGACTAGAAACAAGAACTATGAGACTGAGGCTCCTAAGAAGGGTAAGTCTATAGGTGAAACTTATAACCCTCTCACAATCAAGAAACCTGCCGAACCTATGCCTAAGATTCTGAAAGGTGTCTTCAAGAAAGCATTCCACAATCCTAATGTGAGGGTTGCAGCCAATTACTCTGTAGTTGAAGATTTATCCCAAAACCCTTGTGCGATGTCAGCTTTGGAGGTGCTATAGCGTTGTCCCTCCCAATGAGATGCACTCTTGGTAGCCTTAGGTAGTATGGATTCATCGAACCTTATGGCGAATTTTAATTTGTTTGATGTCAAAATTTGTCTGTCGTATCATGTGGCTTTGCCAATAGATGTCATCAATGGTGTAAAAACCATTGGTAGGTCAGTTGTTGACGAAGGTGCTTCCACATGTGTCATGTCTTTGTCTTGTTGGAAGGCTCTTGGATCTCTAGAGCTAGTTCCATCAAACACCCTACTTACTGCTTTCGACGAAGTGTCATTTGATCCACATGGTATCCTACCAGCTTTTGAGATTAAGTTGGTAGGGAAGGCAATGTCTATTGAAGTAGAGGTGATTGATGCCTCGTTGGATTATAACTTGCTTCTGGGGAGAAGTTGGACTTATGCTATGTGTGCAATCGCTTCATCTGTTCTTCAAGTGGTAGTGTTTCCACACGAAGGAAAGTTGGTTATTGTTAACCAACTCAGTTTCACTCGAAAAGGGACGTATAGAAACTAATGAGTCCACCGTACCATTGGTTGATCAGGTTAGACCAGAAATTGAGATCTTGGGGGTTGGTATGTATTCATCTTTAATGGGCACCTTTGATATCCAAACCCCTATAACTATCTAAGTTCTACCTATATCGGGAAGTCTGTCGAGATGGTTGTCGATAGAATAGATCCTTTGGTTCTTCCTTCCCGTAAGGAACCTAAAGTGCCCTTATCAGCAGTGGACATGACTTGTCAAGCTATCATTGACACCACTGCTGATCCTATTCCAACTCCTTATCTAGTATTTGAAGAGTCAGAAGAAGCTTATCTTCCTGTTCAGGTAGAGAACTCTTTATATTTTGTTAACTACTTAGACATGGTTTTTCCTTCGAATGAAGCCATTTTGGAAGCCATGAGTAGGAAAGATAAGATATGCAAAGATCTTCACCATAGATCCTACTCCTTTTCAGAACTGAGTAGAATTCAACACGAGGAGTTCGATATGAGGCTGGCGAAAGATGTTGGTTCTACCAATATCTTTCCAAACCCTGACGTCGTTGAAACTATGCATATTGATGCAAACTCTTTCTCGAAATAGATTGCCATATATACCGCCCTGTTAAAGGAATTTCGTGACGCATGTGCCTGGTCATCCCTACTAGGAATAGATCCATATATCGTTGAACATGGAATCTGAACCTACCTTGATTCTAAACCTGTTCGACGAAGATGGAAAAAGTACCATGCTTGGCACTTTTTCTTGTATTTTTATTGTATGTAACTTTATGTACGATAGTTAGACGGTTTGTGTTCCTATGTCATCTGTTGGTTGTTACAGATGTCTTCCAAGTGGTTCGTAGGATTTGCAGATGGCGCTAGTTATCACACTTGCAACCTGGCTTCAGCCACATGGGTTATTTACTCACCCTCGGGATAGCTAGTTGCCTCTGAAGGTGCTTTCCTAGGTCCTGCTAGCAATAATGTGTCCGAATACAGGGTCGTCATTGAGCTTTTATGGGATGCCTTGTCATGTGGTATCACCCAGTTGGAAGTTAAAATTGACTCTCAATTGGTGGTTTCCCAACTCAACTAAGCTTATCAGGTGCGAAACCCTATTTTGTTACGTCAGTTCTTGCAAGGTAGGTTATTGGAAAGACATTTTGATTTTATTTCATTTAATCATATTCCAAGAAATCAAAATTCATTAACTAATGCATATGCGAACTATATCTTAGATTGTAACTTAACACACATTTCATAAAAATACATAACATATACATTATGAATACATGTAAATAAACCGACACCATATATATGTGTGTGTGTGTGTGTGTGTGTGTGTGTGTGTGTGAATATATGTCTATAAGATAGGTCGAGTTTTGATCGTCAGATCCAGTCATAAATGTATACATATACAAAATACACAAAACTCGGATCGCAATCCATAAATGCCCCTAGATCTAATCTTGATCACCCTGGTCACCCTGATCACCGGCCTCCCTGCCATTGTTAGAAGGTTAGGTCAAACATCTGATTAACACTAACGTCAAGGTCTATGAGGCGAAGGATGTGGATGACTTGTATATCCCTATAGACTCAATCCATTTAAAAAATGTCACCTCCCATAAGAAGTCCAAGCCCAAACCTATGAATGATTATGTGGACGAACTCAAAAGGGCGAACCCCAGAGTCTCTTTGATCACGTCTATAGTGTAGGCTTTATCCTTTGGGTCTCCTTCCACTCATGTTTTAGGGGCCCTTGGAGCAGATGTGCCCCAACTAGGGGTTCCCTAATGATCCTTTTATCTTTCAACATTTGAGGGGTTTGTAGTGTGCCCAAAAGAACTTAAGAGGCTCTTAGACAAAACTAGTCCATATATCATTCTCCTTCTGGAGCCTATGACTACGAGGGAAGGTGCATGTGATTTCTTCCTTAAGATTAAACCCTCTTGGAAGTGTTGTGGTGTGGATTCTAGTGGGATATTTGGTGGCTTATAGGTGGTATGGAACCCGATCTCAACTGATTTTTCTCCTTTCTCCACTATTGTAGGAACTAAGATTGAAGGTCATGTTAGAGGTATGGAACAACCCTTAATCATTTTAAACATTTATGCACCTTACAACAATAGGAAGGCCTTTTTGGACAAGGTGGTGGGCTTCGGTCTCTTATTAGATCCCTCCCTTATTTTGGAAGGTGACGTCAATTTGACATTATCCTCTGACGAAGTCTGGGGATATAAGGTTGTCATTGATCCTTTGGCGGCTTTTTTTAATAATAATTTTGAGAAGGTTGGTATTTTTTATGTACTCCCAACTGCCTTTACCCCTACTTCGTATAATATTCATTGTGGTAGTTTTGGTGTCACTAAGCAACTTGACATATTTGTTTACGGATGAATACTTTGGTTTGACGGTGGGGCATTTTCGAACCTAGTCTATTTCGACCGGATTTTCTGACCACAAAGATATTTCCCTCCAGTTGGAATTTGATTTGAGTTTCGTTGGCTATCCCTTTAATTTAATTAGACGTGGCTGGGTGAGCCAATTTTTTGTTCTCTTGTGCGAGAGTGTTAGTTATCGTATACTCAGCAGGTCAACTTGTCTCCAATGCAGATTTTGATTATGAAACTAAATCTATTGAAAGTCAAAGTGATGAAATGAGATAAGGAAAAGAAGAAGGAAAATGTGGAAGTGTTGGCTGACATCGAAATAAAAATTGTAGAGATGGAAAGGTGGGTTAGTGGCGACTATTTTTTGCATGATAGAAAGGATAAATTGATGGAATTAGAATGTCATAAAGCGAAGATATTAGCTTAGTATGAATCTGTTACGGAGAGATATATCGACAACCTATGAATGAGGGATCATACCCATAGTGTGTAGGTATATCAGGTGAAGGATCATATACAGGAGTAGAATATTCTTCCCCAACCTCGTGAGGTGGAGAAGACAACTCAAGAATTTCATTTTCATGATCTCCCATCGTGTGTGAATCAATGTGAGAAGTAGTCTGCCTGGATTGTCTGTTTCTCTCTCCCAAAGGAGGAGGAGATGTAGAAGGCAAAAGTCCTGCTAAACGAAGAGAACAGCGAAGTTCTGCACCCGAATCCACAATGACTCAAAAAATGAAAAAGACTCTTCTAATTACGCAAACCCTAAGCAAGCTAGCGTGCACAGAGCATACACCTATATAATCTAAAGCCAATCACAAGCAAACAAGGGTAGGATATGTGAGCTCCCGAATGAAGCAGGTGTGTCTCGCCTAGGAGAGGCTTTAGATTCCCATACTCAACAAGCAGAGGTTCGTAACAAATTCTTGTGGCCCTCAGATTCAACGCATATAGCGACTGTGTTGTCCGACCCCAACCTGGCCAGGACACCTGCAGAATAACCCCTGCGAAGTACCCCCTCAATAACCTAGGTAAGGCAACTAAGGTCACCTCAATATAATCAATGCTCAGGCAGACAGTCACAGGCGGGATTGACCGTATGGGCAGGGTAGAAAATCCTGAAACTCTCGAAAGAGCCCCCAGATACGAATACAATCCTGGAAATATCTCCGGTGCTACTCAGTTATGACTAGGGGTCATCCCAATAAATAATCGCTCGCACTGCCTTATGCTTAACTCCCTTGTAAGAGGAGGATCCTGAGAAACATTAATTATACCAAGGAATTTCACACTCTCACCTGGACAGACACATACATGTTGTTGTTTAGTGGTCTTGGAGAATTTACTCACAATGAACTATTCCAAGACCCTAAAACCTAATCTTGTTGGTGTACCCTATAAAAGAAAATAGTGTAATCCATTTTAATTAAGCGTTGATTTTAATTGGCTTCTTACCAAAAAAGGTAGATGATCGTGCAACCAATGGTGTTATGATGCAACATGAAGTAAAATGCACACCTAACAATCAATTTAGATGCATTGTGTCGAATGAAAAATAGGGCATGCTACTACGTGAAATGCAAAATTTTCTTCAAATGACAAATGCAATCATTCCTATATGAAATACTGACTAATACTTCTCTAAGCAAACCTAGTGCAAGTACCATGCAAAATGCAAAGTGCAATGATGCATAATGATGCAAAGAAGCAAATATTTTTGGATTTTTTGAATAAAAATAAGATAATAAATCAAAAGAATGACTCTACCAGCCCCAAACTCTGCAAGCACTATCAAACAGCACCCACGCAAAGCACAGATAAGCTGAGACAAAATTCACTCCTATCAGACACTACCAGGAAAACATGCCCCCATACCCAACTCAGAAACAGAGAAATCAGAGCAATTCAAGAACATTGAATGCCGATAAAAACCCCCATAGGAAAAATTACTAGGAACTCCCCAGCGAAGTCGCCAATTCTGTTACGGAGAGAAATTCCTATGGCTTGGGGTACCACAACAGACAGATTAACTCCAGAAATCAATCCTTCCCTATATGCAAGAGAAACCAAACATATAACACTAAAGGATCTCGATTCGTACCTTATTCGAGACGGTTGATGTAGATCCCCGTTGAGCTTTCCCACTCTCGCTTGTATTAGCAATTTGCTCCCTCAACATTCAGCAAACAAGACAAGCATGCTATATATAATGGTTTTAGACCTACTCTAGCATATATAATCAATAATATATAAGCATTTAAAAGCATCCATGGATCAAATACACGTTATTGGACAGGAAAATATATTTCTATTGATATAAAACAAAGATTACAATAGTGACAACCTCTATCGGCACGTTTGCGAATCGGAGAAACTGAGTCCCCCACTTGGGCCTCCACCACTTCAATCCTCCATCTCTCGATAGCAAGCTCACAAGCAAAAGGAAAGCTTGGGAAGAACACAAAGTGCTCCAAGGGACAGAGGGATGCAGACTCAAGTATAAGCTCCGACAACAATGGACTATAGTTTTCTTGCTCTTCAATTCCTCCTTCTTCAATGTATCCAAAGGGTTCCTTATATAGCTCTTCAATGGGGTAATGGACGGTTGAATTCGAGCGATCTCAAGGCATATGGAAGGCCAAGAGATAAGTGACTCAGATCCACATCAAGGAAAACTCCAAAATCATTTGGCCTTTTGCACACATCCTGATGTACGTGGGTTTAAGGGTCAAATCCGCATATATACACGAGAAAGGGATTAAAAGTTGTGTATGGCAATTATTGCATGTTTTTAGGGATGATCTTGGAAACATCAAAGGTACAAAAATGGTCCATGGGGTCTAAAGAGTCTATAGAGGGACAGGGAAGGCCATAAAGGTGTGATCCACCATGTGTGGTAAAATCAGCTGTAACAGAATCCACCTGGCGACTTAAGAGTGGAGCGATCTAGGTAAAAGAAGGGGACTGCAATACAAAAAAAATCCAACGTTATGCTTCCTACTATTGGAATATCGACTCTATTTGGGACTTGAGGAATGGTGAAGGTGATAATCTGTCTAATAAAAAAGCACTAAAGAAGAAAGCAATAACTCATTTAGACAACATTTTCAAACATAGTCATTCTAATTATTTTGAATATCAATTAAGGGTTCTCAATATGTATCCGATATTTTTTACTCTTGAAGAGGGAAGAAATGTTGGCAAGAAGGTGGTAGTTAAGGAGATTTATGAGGTACTTAAGAAATTCATGAGTGATAAAATTCGATGACTAGATGGCTGGACCATGGAGGTTTTCATGCATTTTTTTGATATTGTGGGTCAAGATCTGCTTGATGCCATTCAAGAGACTAGGAGGAAATAATTCATTCCATAGAACCTTAATACTACCTTCATTACTTTTCTCCCTAAAAAGGATAGGTCAAAGTCTTTCAACTACTTCATGCCTATATCACTTTGTGACTTGGTCTACAAAATCATCACAAAGATAATTTATAATAGAATGAAGTCAGTGCTTAAGATGTATTTCATCTGAGCAATTTGAGTTCCTCTCTAATAGGCAAATTTTGGATGTGGTGGGGATTGCACAAGAATGTCTCCATTCGGTAAAACTAAAGCACCTTTGTGATTTCGTTTTGAAAATGGATTTAGTCAAATCCTACGACTGTGTGGATTGGTCCTTCATTAAATTTTTGTTGATCCATATTGGTATTCATGTTGAAGTCATAAACCAGATCATGGTCTGCATTAGTTCGACCTCATATGCAGTATTGGTTAATGCAATTCCTACTCCTTTTTTTGGATGCACCCATGTCCCAAGATATTAAATTGAGCACATAGATATGTGGACCAACACACAACTCACAAGATAGATCATACAATTTACTCAGCAATTGAAGAATGAAACAGTGCAAAAATGGCTTGCAACTCTTAATGCTTTCATTAATCAAAAGTAATTAGATAATTAGTTACAATGGCGTAATAGCCTCATGGTTGGAATCTACTTGACTGAATGGTTAATTGACCTTGTCTAAATCATTATCGGAGTTCAAAATCCAAACTCAAGTGTCTAATCCAATGTTAATTAGTCTAACTAACTGAGGTAGGTGAGTAAATGCGCCTCACCTGCATGTAGCCATGCAATCCTAGCGCTAACTGAGTAGAACTGAATGTAGGGAACTAGAACTGAATGTAACTGACTCCTAACTGAGCTTGACTAGTCACCAACTGAACTCAACTAATGGAGGTTGCTATCGGCACTCCCAGTGGCTCCTAATTTGTAGGGATTGATCTAGGAGGCTCCTAAACCAATGCATGCAAGTGCAATCAGTGGCAGTTGGCCCCAATTAGTGTTCCCCACACTTTAGTAACTGGTACATGTGCCCTAATTAGGCCAAGTGGACCCAATGGTGCTAGTGACTAAAAATAGAGTGAAAGGACTCTCGATTTAGACATGACTCCTGATTTAGACATAAATGACCAAGTTGGGCAAGGGAGGATTATAATCCTAACATGAGACACGGCTACTCGTTGTCTCCTTTACTCTTTATTCCGGTCATTGAGGGCCTTAGCAGGCTCATCAACAAAGCGAAGGAGGAAAAGAAGATTAGAGGTACTGTGATTTCATGATCTCTAGCTATCTCTTGTTTGTTTTCCATTGGTGGTAGGCTTGTCCTGGTTAATTCTATTATGCGGAGTCTTCTCATTGATTGAGTTTCGCTGACTTCAATCCCTGTGATTGTGATGAACACCATTTGAAAAACGATTATTCACTTTTTATGGGTTAGTGGGCTTCATATCTCCAAGTTTCATCTTTCTTCCTGGGAAATATTATCCCTTCCAATGTATTTGGGTGGATGGGGCATCAAAAGGTTGGATTGGTTCACTGGGGTTTTACGAGCAAAAAATTTATGGAGGTGTTTATTCGATGCAGGACTGTGGAGTCAAACTATAAAGGAAAACTATTTTGGTGGGATATCGATTGATATTTGGATCAGACAACCGAGATTAACAGCAATAAGGGATTTCATCAACTAGAAAGGGCTCCTCACATCCTTTCCCCTATTAGGAATATGGCTTAGTTGGTGCGTAGGAGACGATGTGCAAATCTTTCTGGGCATCAACCGATTTGTGGGAAGCATGGAGGACTTTAGGTTGTACATAACGTTGATCTCCCAATTGCACAATAAAAATGTATATGTGTTGGATCAAGTTAGAAGGGAGGTAGTGATGAGCATTATGCCTCTTATTTGTACTGAGATGATGACTTGGGTTTAACTGAGGAATTTGGGGAAGAATGGAACAATTTCATATTGTATTTGAACAAAGTTGGGATCGTGCTTTCTAAGAATGCTAATTGTTTAGTCTGGTACTGGGATGACTCTAATGATAAACTTACATGTAAATCAATGAATGAGGCTATTATTCACCAAGAGGGATCTTTCTCCATTAGCAAGTGGTTGATGAAGTTGTGGAAGCTAAAAATTCCACAAAAAATTAAAATTTTTAGATGGTTATGTATGAAGAATAAAATCCTATCATCAGATAATTTGCTTAAGCGTGGTTTTGTGGATCCCTACAAATGTGTGCTTTGTCTAATAGAGGCCCGGACTGTCAATCATCTATTTTGATAGTGTAGATTCTTCAGAGAGATTTGGCAAGTCTTGAAATATAAACTTAACCATGAGGATGACTGGGGAGGACATTGTTTTATGGAATGTATCCTTAATTGGTTTCATTCCAAGGTTAAATACACAAACTTGCCTTTCTTTATCATGTGGGAAGTATGCAAAACCAAAAACCGTGGGATTTTTGATGATATCAAACCCTATTCTTATCATGCTAGTTTCAGAGTTATCTATCAGTTTAAGGATTTCGCTTCATAAACATGTTTTGAAGTAAAGAATCATTAAATTTTTTGAAGTGATGAAGGAATTTCGACAAGCTACTTTGATGGGGCATTCAAAGAGGGTATTTGTGGTGCGAGGATTATACTAAATATAAAAAGGACCATCAAATCTGTTTGTGGATGGTTCTTGGTAAGGGTACCAACACACAGGCATAATTTTTTGCTTTTTAGGGTCTGATTTGGTTTGTTATATTCAAAGGTATCTTCATAAATAATTTTTTTGGCGACTCAAAGGTTGTGATTGGATGGGCAAAGGGCAAGGTGGACATGCATATCCTTCAGTTGGAGCATTGGATGACCAAGATTTTTTCATTGATTGATTATTTCTCTAAGATTTCCTATGATCATGTCTATAGGGATCTAAACGTGCAAGCATACTCACTTTCCAAGCTGGACATTGGTCATATGGATGGACGCATCGTTTTTGAGAAGTTTGCTTCATGGGTCATGGTGGATTCTGGCTCTTATTGTATTTTTTAATGGGCCTTGTTGTTTAGATAGGACAACCTTTTGATGTAATGTTGGTTTTATCATTTTGTAAGTTTTTATCTTGTGGTTATGTGGATTGATACTCCATGTTGTCTTGTCTGATAGAGAAAGTTAGCATGCAAGTAAGATGTAAAGGACTGTGATGTGTTTTGAAGGATGGTTGTTTTTTATGTCTGGGACTTCTTATAACTTTGATTTCTTATCAAATAACAAGTTACCACTTTTTTTCATTGAAAAAGATATCTTATTTTCTATTTTTATTTCTTTTTTTTACATACACAAGGTGTATATTTATAAATGTAATTAGCTTTCTAGAGATGCACCTAGCTTGACAATAAATGCAAGTAGATTTTTGGAGATCCACCTAGCTCAATACCTTGAGATTTGGAGGTAGAGTGTTTCCTTTTGCTCGAGTCTTGCAATAGCCTATAAGTGGTACATGAATCAAATGATCCAAAAGCCAAAGTTAAAGTGAATCTTGGTAGGCCAGAGTTTTATACAACTCAGTTTATTGAACTATTACCTTCTTGGTAAATGTTAAAATTAGGAATTTGGACTATTGCCACCACTTTTCATAACCTTTTCATACTCACTGTAGTTTCATACATTTCACTTTTAAAATTAGGAATTTGAATGTATAACCACCACTTCGCATAATATTTTTATACTCGCTAAAGTTTCATACATTTCACCTTGATTTAACTCATCACCTTTTGGGAAAATGTTGAAGTTAACAATTTGGATGTATAGCCACTATTTTCCGTAACATTTTCAAACTAAATGACACTTGTTATACAAGAAGTTGAAAATGTTTTAATAAATTACGATCAAATTATTATTAGTCCCTATCGAAGGTCAGGGTAACTATTGTACTCTATTCATGATTAAACTGCATTGATTCAATTTTGACTTTGACATTTTTATTTTAGCGTGTGTTTGATGTTATGGTTTTATTTTTTTCAATTAAATTTCACTTTAAAAGGAAAAGTAAATAAAAATTCTCTATTATTATTTGTTATATAATTTGAAGTCTTATTACCACAGTGTTGGCATAATTCTTCATACCCACACTTAATTACCTCTGCCTAGTCCTCAAGTATTTTTGCTCTACCATCTCCCTACATGAAAATAATTTCCTCGAACATTGTCAATCACCTCATCGCTTTCATGAACTCTATCAACTTCCTCACCACTTTCACACAGATTTATCGAACTCTATAAACCACCTCATCGCTTTCACACAAATTCCTCAAACTCTGTCAACCACCTCATCGTTTTCGTCCTCTGCCTAGTCCTCATAGCTTTGTGCTCTACCATCTCCCTACATGCAAATTCCTCAAAATCTAACAACTTCCTCACTGCTGTCATCCCTTGGAGTTTGATGCACCAGCTCATGACTTTCATCAACTTTGATGACTTGCTACATCGCTTACCCACTTTGCCCACCTTTGAGCCCATAAGTTTGTTGCACCAGCTCATTTAATCAACTTTGATGCATCACCTTCCCACTTTTACCACCTATGAGCTCTCATATGGCATAGGCACCTCTACCATCTCCCCTTACATCACATGCCTTCCCACAACTTCATCCATCGCTTCCTTATGCAAGATTTTTTCAAATGTTGTGGTGTTGGCATAGGAACCTCCACCACCTTCCCCTCGTTAATTTAACGCGGGATTAAAGCAGTGCCCAGAACCTATTCAAAGCCATCTCCTGAATTCACTAGCATTTGGAGGCCGATCAGAAAGATAAATGGTGACTTTTCACACCCACCCTTACCCTTATGTTCTACACTTAACTATTTATGGTCAAAAACAAAATCTATAATGAATTCATCCACCAATTTTAATGACATTTTTTAAATATTTTCACACAATTCAAGGTACCAATGAGAAGGTAATGGCACCAAGGGGAAGGAGAAAATATGGAGAAGTGCCAAGGATCGAAAGCACTAGACCACCAATTATTCCTAGGTTGATGGCTACCAAAATCATATCACTCTTGTTTAACATAAACTCTGCAGCTTTTAGCATACAAAGTCCATAGACAATTGCTAAAACAAGGTTCCCATATAATGTTGTTAAACAAGGCAAAAACCATTGTTCTCACTGCAACCCTTACCAAAACCTTTGTTTCCTTCAAAGTTCTTGAGCAATGAAGACATCCTAGTTGAATAACCCATCATAGACCACTTTGCATCCTTAAAAGTTGCACTATCTTGAGACTTGAACTGCATACTTCTCCCATTTATGACCATCAACCCAATCCAGAGATTGGTTTTGATAAACGACGGGAGCAGTCCAGATGAGACCCTTGAATGGTTTGATTATGAAACCTCCAGGCACCGACATGATTTATAATAGTGTTATTTTCATTGTGTTGCTTCACCCACCTTTTCATATAAGAACTCTAAATGTGTTTTGTCCGCTTGGATTTCCAACAACCAACATAACTTACATGATATATTTTTTCACAACTTTTAGTGTATATCAACCATGTGTATATACACTTTTCCTAATTTACCAAAAAAACAATGGTGACAAGTTGGAATAACTAATTTGTGACTGCAAAACCATCTTTACATGTCCATGTCATTAACAAGCTTCTCCACAATCATTGCAAGTCCCATATATGAACAATAATTTTCATACGTGAATGAAATTAAAAGTTGCAATATGTGATCCCTGAACATACATACCCCAAAATAAGTGGTGTGACAATTTAACATACACACATACATTCCACATAATAAGCGATAAACCCACAACTTTGAGAATGTGCCAGAATATCACAATGAATGGACAGTTTGCTTCAAATCAATCTTTAACATACACACATACATTCCACATAATAAGCGATAAACCCACAACTTTGAGAATGTGCTAAGATATCACAATGAATAGTTTGCTTCAAATCAATCTAAGTTTATAGCCATATACAATTAACAATGATACATTGTGGTCCACTTCCAAAACAAGAACACACAATTACTCACATACAAAGACAACAAATCTAAAGCTACTTCATCCACCATAATAATGGCCATGGGCCACATATGACAATTTTAGGATTCAATTAATTATGTGGAAATCTCATTATTTGAGTTCATTTATTCTCTCAAAATCTCAATGCATTGGAAAGCGAGAAATTATGGTATTTGAATACTTTTTTCGTGGAGATTGTCATATAAGCCTGGAATTCTTTAATTCACTATTAGGGAGCACTTCTCTCTGCTTGTAAGTTAGGTGGATGCAAGTGTTGTGTTGTGAGCACAAATGTCTATTCATGGAAATAAAAACTTCTTTGTCCATATATTCCCACGTTTTTATCGTAAGATGGTTAATAATGCCAATCATCTAAATATTCATTCCAATAAAATATATATTTGGAAGCAATTTAGCTCATTATGCATATCGAGAATTCCATGTTGAATGTACATGTTCACATATGTGATGGTGTTAAATTGGGAATAAATACATTGATAAAGTGCAGAACTACTTGCTATATTATTGTTGTAAATCTTTAATATCGATATGTGAATACTAATACAAATTTAGATATGATTTCGTTAAAAATAAATATTTAAAAAAAAAAACATTACCAGTTACATATGCCAAAATATATACTTTGTTAATTTTAGAAGAATCTTAATGCTAGGAATCATAATAAATCAAGAAAATGTTAGTTTGTCAATTCAATCATTTAATTTGCTCGTAGGGGTGTAGTTCAACTGGGGATTCGCTTGATATGAAGGACATGTTGTAAATGGAGGTCACAAGTTCAAATCACCTCGTGTACCATCTCAAGTCCCCATTTATCGATTCCCCTAGCACAATAAAAATGAAAATCTCATTTCATTTATATTTACATATCCTTTTAAAAAAGATGTTTTCTCCTAGTTTATGGAGTTGTCTAAATAAGCGACGATTTCGCCTTCTGGAGATGTCTAATCAATATTATTCGGTGTTGTTTCGGCAACGTCACCGTGCCCGCTGAGTCTCCGTTCCTCTTTCCCGTTTAGCGCAAAATCCCAGACTCCCAGTGGATCTGACCGCCGCCGTCTTGAAGATCCTTCTCTGCAGCATGAGAATCGAGACGAGTTCATCTCCTCCATTAATTATTTCTAGTTGGAGGTTCGTGCAGTCTCACTTTCTAATTCAAATCCAACCTTCCCTCCTGCTGGAAACTACACTCGCTAGTCGTTACTGAGGTTCCCTGTTCTTCCTTAGCTGCGACTGAGGTTCCCTTGTTCGACTCCATATTATCGTTGGTTGGATCATTCATGCCGTGCAAGCTTGTTATGCTCGTCCCCAAATCAAGGATATTTTTTGCAGTGGAGTCTTTGAAGAAAAGTGATACGCTTTCATTCACTTACCCCTTCTCATGTCAAATGATTTTTCATTTGCAGTGAATATGCTGCTGCAGGTGATCAATTCTCATTTGCAGAGAATATGCTGCTGCAACTTTTAACGAGCATGCACAACATGAATGATCCAGCCAGCGATAATATGGAGTCGAATAGGCGAACCTCAGTCACAGCCAACAAAGAATAAGGAACCTCAGTAACGACTAGTGATTGTAGTTTCCTGCAGGAGGGAAGGTTTGATTTGAATTCGAAAGTGAGACTGCACGAACCTCCAACTATAAATAATTAATGGAGGAGATGAACTCATCTCGATTCTCATGCTGCAGAGAAGGATCTTCAAGACGGCGGCAGCCGGATTCGCTGGGGCTCGGGAGTCTGGGGCTAAACGAGAATGGGGAATAGAGACTCAATGAGCACAGTAAGGTTGCCGGAACAACACCGGAGAAGATTGATTAGACATCTCTGGAAGGTGAAATCGTTGCTTATTTAGAAAACTCCTTTTAACATTCATTGTTTACCTCATGCATTTGAGAGCTTTTCATTCATTTCATTTTGGCAAAAGTTGACAACATATTTGTTAATTTCAATAAAAATAAATAAAAAGAAAGAGATTTAGCTTAGGTAAGCATATGCCCTAAGCACAATTTCAATCCCATTAGTCTTGTAAATGATTTTGTTTAACTATTTCTACAAGAATATTATCCAATTTAACTTGCATGATATAACATATTATACAAGTTAACGACAACACACATCACGACTTGCAGTAGTATTTGTTAAAAAAATGAAATGAAAATTATATATATATAATTTTCAATTACATTATTTTTAAATTTTGGTTTGGATGAGATAGGAACAACTTTTCACCTTTATAAATCTACTTATCTTTTATAACATCGTATTATCCCTACGTCAAGTAGGGTTATATTGTATTTGATAATCCTTTGAATCTCTATTGTTATGGTTTGACTAAAAATATTTTTAATTTGATCAAAGTTTAACATTGCAAATACAAATATATATATTTTTGAAAATATTATAATTAATTTATCTTAAATACAAATTTATATTTTTTTTAAAAATATTATAATTTATTTATTTTTTCATTCATTGGCTAAAAATTCGAAGGTCTTACTACCATATCTCTAGTAAGATCTCTCTTGCTCTCTTTAACCTATATGTTCCTGTCAATTTCAACAAAAAAAAAGAATGTTGGAAAATGCTATCCGATTTTATAGAGTCTAATTCTACTTCAAACATAGTAGTAGCTCGAGATCTTAATATATCTCTAGCCCCAAGTGAGAAAAAAGGTGGCCTCCGTGGTAAAGATCAACTTCAAGACACTGTGGAGGAAATGATTCTTGCCTACGATCTGGATGATATTAAACCCAATTCTGGACACTTCACATGGTCCAACAATAGAGTTGGTTTAGCCAACATATCTGCCCGTCTCGACAGGTTTCTAGTCCACAGCACTCTGTTGGATGGGAAATCCATTATTTCTTCAAAAATTTTGCCTAAACTCACGTTTGATCACCACCCTATTTCTATGCTATTCGAAAAACAAGAAGATCTCGGGCCAATACTGTTTCGTTTCAGTCCACTCTGGACTGAGAGAGATGGCTTTATGGATATAGTTTATCAAGCATGGTCTCAACACATAGATGGATCACCCAATTTCATCTGGGAACAGAAGCTTAAAAGAACTAAATTTGCTTTGAAAACTTGGGTTAAAACTCCTCTTAATGCTCCAACCAGCAACATGCAAGAGAGAGTGGTTGAGTTATCAGCGATTCAATTAGGAATGGAAGACAGAGAAACCACAAAATCTCAGTTAGCTCTAGAACAGGTTGCTCAACTTAAAACCTCTCAATCCTTTCGTTAGGAAGAGGAATATCTTCGACTGAAGTCTCGTAGCCTCTGGTTGCAGGCGAGTGATAAAAACACTGCCTTCTTCCATCGTCAATGCAGGGATAGACTGTCTCGGAACCATATTTCGAAAATCTCTATTGGCGATGGGGTTATCATTAAAGGTCAAGATCTTCTAAAACAGGCTGCAAGTAGGCACTTCCAACTCTTGTTTCAGGAAGATGGTCTCGTTGATGGTGATGTGTCTGCTAAATTTTTGGACAATGTACCTTCTCTTGTCAGCACAGAGGATAATAAAGTCTTAATGAAACCCTTTTCTGAACAGGAAATTTTGGATGTCATCTGGGCAATGGAGCCAGACAAGGCTCCTAGGCCGGATGGCTTTTCCTTCCAATTTTACAGAGTCTATTGGAACATAATCAAATTAGATATGATCCATATGGTGGCAGCCTTCCAAAAAAAAGCTAAAGTTGGTGGGTGTACAAATTCTATATTCCTTGTTCTAATTCCAAAGGAAGTTAATCCTTCTTCTTTTGACAGGTTCCGACCTATTTCTTTGTGCAATGCCTCTTACAAGCTTTTAACCAAACTCCTCGCCAATAGCTTCAAGTTATTGTTAGGTAAGTTGATCTCTCCTCTTCAGGGGGGTTTTGTAAAAGGCAGGAACTTAGTCGATAATTTTATCCAAGTCCAAGAAGCAATCCATTCAAGTTTCCAAAGGAAGCAGAAAGGAATGTTAATTAAGTTGGACATGAAAAATGCCTTTGACCGTGTAAAACTTCCCTTCCTCTATGAAGTTCTTCTTTATTTTGGATTTAGCTCTGAGTTTATGAATTTGATCAAAGATTGTACAGATAGGCCCTAGATTGCGCCTCTTGTCAATGGTATACCTACAGATTTTTTCCAAGCCACTAGAGGTCTTCTCCAAGGATGCCCGATGTCACCCTTTCTATACATCTTGATGGCAGAAACTATTAGCATAAAACTTTCAGCTAAAATGGAAGCTGGTTACATCCCAGGCATTAAGCTTTCTAGGCGACTAGACCCAATAAACCATTCTCTCTACACGAATGACTCTCTTATTCTAGGAGGGGCCTCATTGAAGATTACCAAGGCCTTCAATGAAATTCTTCAAAAGTTTTGTCTAATTTCAGGAGCCTTGATCAACAATAAAAAAAAGTGTAGTCTATGGTTGGAATGTAACATCCCAATTTTTGACCTCGTTTGCATTAAAATGTAAATGATGTATAGATTGTAAATAATCATGGTGAGGAGTTAAAGGAAAAAGGCCCGCCAAGGATTATCGTTTAATGTTTCAGTGATTAAAATCGATGTTGATGGTATTTTGTTCTAGCCAGAAATGATATCATGTTGGACACCATGTAAATATGCATTTTAATTAAAATACCCACAACCAACTAGGTCAATGCAACCATAACGAAAAGGGCATGGTTTCCTAAGGATAATGGGGGGGATGTCTAAGCCTTGGGAGCCATTGGGGAACATCCAAGTGTCAAAAGGTGAGCCCATCTAGTTGTCAACCATCTTTTTTCTTACTTAGCTTTCCTTGTCTCATTCAGCCATCGAATTAATTCCCTGGAATTAGTTGGGGCAGTTATTTCCCTAGGAAAATGTCTGCATGGGCAGCGTCATTATTGGCAGGACTGTCAGTCCTTTCCCACACGCTCACGCATACCGAGGGGCAGGGAGCCATCCATCCGATCGTTTTGTCATCCCTCGCTCCACATGCACGTAGGCACTCATTTTCCTCATGCGGGCAGGCATTCACTACTGTTCTTCCTTCCCTATTTTGTTTTGTGAAATTCCCTTCACGATAGGGGTCATGTTCTTAATCTTACGCAGACTGAGTGATAGTTTTGGTCTTCCTCCACGAATTTGGGTTTGTTGTGAGTTGTTGTTGAGTAGTTTTGGTCACGATAGGGCCATAAACGACTCTAGAAAGCGATATTGCTCGGTCTGAGCGGTGTTTACCTTATTGCCATACCCGATTTTGGTCTTTGGGGTGTTTTTCTTTCAATTCCAGAGCTGTTAATTGCTGTGTGCATACTATTGTTGGTCTTTGGACTATTTTGGAGTGCAAATGGGATCTGATTATGCTTGATAAACCTAGTGTGTGCAGGAGCCTCACAGATAGAGCTAGAGGGCTGGCTTTCTTCTCTGCACCCCCTGAATAACACAGGAAGGGAAGGCATAGCCCGAGGGACTGTATAGCAGAGAAGGGGATGCTTCCTTGTGTTGGGTGTTTGTGGATGTTTTAGAAGTCATGCTAGTTCTGGTGTAGGTGTCCATAGCTCTTCAATGATCTCACTAGCTTAGCAGCCAAATTTTCTAGCTCCCTGATGGCCTGATAAACCCAACTATGTTGGCTTGGTTGAGTTGTGTATCATTGGCTACGTGTGAGCCTGCTAGTTTCCCCTTCTTCCTTGTGGAATCATGCCCAGCTCGAGGGCAGCAATGTTGTTGAGTGATTTATGAGCACACTGGCCTATGGTTGGGTGGAACGTTGCAGCGACGTAGTTGGTTGCGGGATAAGCTTCTTTTAAAGATAAGTATCTTCTTGTGCCTAAACCCTTGCAATTGTATTGTTTTGTAAATGAACATGATGAATGCTTAAATGTGTGAATGGTATGTATTTGATTCCACTGTTTGTTAAGTAATAATACACATGTGTATGTATTGTGATGATTTGCATATATGCATGTTTTTATTCCATTGCATTAGACATTTTTATTATATATGTTCATGGGGCTTAGTTTCCTGGGGTTGATAGCTAACAGCTATGTGAGTCACGTCCTCTTTGTCGAGGCGAGGGGTGGGGACATGACATGGAATGTAGAGCATCTTACCATTCTTCAAATAGAAAACTTCTTAGGATTCCCTGGCGTTGACAAGTGGGAGAAGATAAAGTATTTGGGGCTGCCTTTAACTCTTGGCCTAGCCCCTCTTTCTCTCTGGCTTGAAGTGCTTGCCAAGATGAAAGCTAAAATCATTTCCTGGGGTGGGAAATGGTTAACTAAGGTTGGAAAATTGATTTTGATCAAGTTAGTCCTATCAGCTCTTCCTATCTTTCAATCTTCATTGTTGCTTGCCCCCGAGTCTATCTCGACTCATATTTCTAAACTTTTGCGTGATTTTCTCTGGAATGGTGGTAAAGGAAGTTAGAATAAGATGCATTTGGCAAGCTGGGAAATTCTTAAAAAAAACTTTATCAGAAGGTGGATTACAAATTCGTGACCCCTGTCCTTCTAATCTGACGTTGGGCAGTAAACTTATTTGGCAGCTCTATGTGGATAAATACCATCCTGTCAATAAGATTTTCAAGCTGAAATATCTCAAAGGTGTCTCATTGAGAAATATAACATCATCTAATACACCCTCATGTACAACTATCTGGAATTCTTGTAGAAGAGGCATTGACAAATTTAATCAACATCTTTATCGAATCCCTGGAAATGGGAAGAAGATCCTCCTTTGGGAGGACAAAATCTCAAGAAATCTTGCTCTTTCCTCTATCATTTCGTTAGCAGAGATTATGGACTGGTCAACCAACAAAGGCCTGCTCTGCATGGCTGACATATGTTCTTGGGACAGCGTTGGTAACTGGGTGGGTTGGTCTTTTCCCGACCTTCCTGACTATCTTGTCTCTCAAAAAAAATGTTTCTTTCCTCTTTGTCTGGTATTGCTCCAGTCCATAGCTCCTATAAAGATAGTTGGGGTTGGGGAAACACTGGTTTTTACTCAGCTGCAAAAGGCTTATTCGAACTTCGAGCTTCACACTCTTCAAGCCTTTCCAAGACGATTTGGAAATCAGTTTGGTCATCGTACTGTCTCCCCAAGGTAAAAAAAAAAAAATCATAGCTGCTCCTGCACAACAAGGTGCTGACTGGCGATAATTTGCTAAAATGTGGATTTAATGGCCCTTTTAGGTGTTGTTTTTGCAAATTAGACTTTGAATCGGTTGATCATATTTTTATTGGCTATGAATATTCTAAACTGGTGTTGGAGTTAGTGCTCCACGGTACTAGATTTCCTGTTCTTGTTCAAACTTCTGTGAAAGATTTATACCTCTCTTGGAATGAACGGCGTCCCCAAAATAATGGTAATGATGTTGTCTGGCATAAGATATGGCACTTGATTCCGAAGATTATTTGGTGGAAAGTGTGGCTCTCTAGAAATAATTTCATTTTCAATAATCAGTCTCTAAATCCATAGATCGTGGCCTTTAAATCTGAAATGTTTTTTGCTGAATCAACTGGCAACGTGATTTCCTCTTCTCCCCTGGCTGTTGCGTTCTCAACGTGGTTGGTTCCAGTTCTATTGGAACGAGAAAGGTCGTTTGTATAAAACCTATTAGTGATATCCCCTGGCCTTTTCGTGGGTCTTTGGAAGAATTAAAAACATTATGGATGAATTCTTCTTCAGCAGAAATTTTTTCGATGGTGCATCCAAGGGAAATCCTGGATTCTCAAGTGTTGGGGGATTTGTTTCCTCTCCAAATAGATTGACTAAATTTTGTTTTAGCTGGTGACTTGGAATCATATCAAATAACCAGGCTAAAAGTTATAGTCTCCTCATGGAGATTCAGGTTGCTAAGGGATAATGGATACAAGTCAATCCTAATCTTCGGCGACTCTGAGATGTTGATTAAAGAATTAAATTCAGTTGATTGCTTCAATAATTTTTCCTTGAATAAATCCATGAAGAGAATTCGGAATTTATTGAAAGAAATTGACATGGTCACTTCTTTCCACGTTCTTCAGAATCTTAATAATCTTGCAGATGCCTTGGTCAACAAAGCTTGCATGTTATCTCGGGGCTTCCTTAGCATCAACGTAGAATCCAACTATCTTCATCCAATTCTTTAATTGTGTTTCATTAATCTGTAATATGTCCTATTGGGAGACTCTCTCCTTATATGTATGGATTTGTACAGTCTTTGGTCCTTTTAAAGTATTTCTTCTCAATTGTGTAATCTGGACGTTGATTGACAATTGTCGTTTCAGACCGTTGTTTTTTCATAAAAATAAATAAAAAATATACCCGTTTGAGTTTAAAAAAAATCGAAGGTCTTATTTTGCAATTATAACTTTGTAGTACTTTACCATCCCTTAGTATTTGTACCACATTAAATAATTAGTACTACATTAATGAAAATTTACATTTTAATCATTATGTATTCCACCATTTGTATTGCATCGTACTGCATCTAACACATGCATGACTTAGAAATGGCATAAGATAGGATAATGGTAAGCTTAAAATCTTTACTTCCTTGATGGTGAATTTTGCAATACGATGCTAACCCGCCTATAATTGAAAAAAAAATGGTTCTTACCGACCAGTAGGGAAAGTGTCGAGAGTTGTATTGAATTTTGTGTTTGTGGTAGTAGAGGGCCTTGTCTCTTGAGCAATGATAAGCTGGCCAAGATCATCATCGTCAAGTTCCTGGCCCTAGGTGGGTCTACCATGTCATGAGTCTAGTTGTTGTTTTCGGTTCGAATCCATATTCAAATTCTAACTTGGTAAAATATGAATTGGGTGATAAATCTATATGTATGTATAGTTTTCTTTTTGTAAGTAAGAAATAAACATGAGAAATACATAGTTCAAATGTTTGCTTTTACCCCCACTCCCTTTGACTGACACAAGATACTACCATTTCTACTACATTCATAAAAAAAGGTCCCCTACCCCAAAAGAGAAAACAGGGAGATTATAATGTTCTTCCCATCATTACCTAGAAAATTACAAAGTCCACCTCTATGTAACCAATTACTGCACTTAAGTAATGAAATTGCAAAACAAAACCCGATGTGCATCATTTCTAAACACAAGCGGATTACGGGACTTAATTTCCAGTTGACAAGTTGTGTCATCCTTTCGTTGTTGATCTGACCCAATATCCCCCAATGTTTGGCCTCAATATGAAGGGAATATCGTTCTCCTTGGATATCACATCGATCTTCGTATGCATGAGCCATGTGCATGCAAATAGATCCTTCCATAATGCCACAGGAATGTCATCACCATTGCCTTTCTCTTCTATTTCCATTAGTATGCGACTAAGAAGTCCTTCATAATCCAATAAAGAGAGACAATCCTTTCAAGCAATGTTTGTTGAGCATGAGAAGTCCCCAGATCCTAGATCCAGGTTTCTAGTGTAGAGGATTACTCCTTAGGCTTTGTATTTTCCATCTCATTCCATAAATCTATCTCTATTGTTTCAATCTCCTCACAAAATGTCTACATAATCAAAGCTTTTGTACATCCAGGTTGTCTATGCAACATGCAATTGTTCTATGTTTTCTCTTTTATATCTCGCCTTCTTACTCCCCAAGTCTTTTGCACTCTGATCCATCCTCCTATACCTTTCCCAAGCCCAGATACGCGGAGTCTTAGCCCTAGCTCTTTCACAAACCCAAATACTCAGAGTCTTAGCTTCGGACGACAACAAGGACCTCACATTCTTTCCCTTTGCCTTCATATGCCCACAACAACAAGTTAAATAAAGAAGAGAGAGGTTGGTGACCTCACACCCTTCACAGATGATGATGAGAAACTGACCTCCAACGCATTGCAACGTACCCAAGGCCGGGTATAATTGGTAATCATTCACAACTCTCTGCATCTTGCACAAATGAACTATCATGAACTCAATCTCCTCAATTAAAACCTTCTTGTTTATATGTGTTTATGATCAATAACGTCTGACACCGCATGAATCCAGTTGCCCACACATCATGTTCGATGTCCACCATTAATCATATAGTGATGACACCCTATCTAGGGTTGAGTTTTCAAATTGGGTGATGTCCCTGCAATCCCTCCATATTGGATGATTAGTCAACAAGGTGGGAAAACAAATGATTTCCTCCATGCCACATGTGACTCCCATATTAGTCAGTTTGTCATCAATTTTGTTAGCCTCTCTCTTTATATGAGAAGGGATAATTTCCAACTGTGTGGTGAGAAGGGTTGATAAAATTTCCATGTTTCCTAATTGGGGGAGGGTTTCTCTACTTTTGAGCCTTTTAATAGCTTGGTTAAGAGTAGGATAATCACCTTCGAGTCCCCTTAGCAATAATACAATGCATGTTGAGATGGATGGCTTGTTGAATCCCTCTTATGAGAGCCCAAATTTTTTCCACGTTGTTAGTATTGGTTCCAATGCTGCCAACCAAAGTTTGAATTATATTGCCATGATAATATTTGAAGACCACGCCATATCTTGCATGACCTGGGTTACCCTTAGAGGATCCCTCAAAGTTTAATTTAAAAAATCCAGTAGGGGATAAAGACCAAGTTTAGGGGTTGGAAGTGGAGACATATTGAATATAGGGAGATGAAGAGATGGATGGGGGAGTAGCTATCCCCCATTTGGCGAGGACTTGTTGCTCCGTCGCATCATAAGATAAGTCTTCATAAGACCATGTCATGATTTCCACGAATTCCAAAACTACATATATGATGGTATCCCATACCTTTATCCATGATCATTGTTGTGAGAGGAACGTTCTTCTATTTTTCTCCTTCTAGATTTGTCATAGGATGAAACTTGAGAGCAATTGCCAAATTTTGTTCAGAATTGGATTCTCAAAAGTAGAGTTCCTCCATCATAAGATAGTGTTGGTGTTGTTGTCCCTTAATCTATCAATAATGCAAATGATTTGTGACATTTTGTCCCAAATTTGATTGCTAAGCTCGTAATGGTTGAGAAGGTGCTCCATAGTCTCTTCATGTTGATTGCAAAGAATACATATAGACGGGCCTATGAAGTTTCTATTTTTCAAGTTATCCCAAGTAAGTATGTTGGTATGCATGACTTTCCATAATAAAATTCTAACTTTGGGCCATATATTAGAGGTTCATATGTGCTTCCAAGCATTAGGAAGGGGGGAGGATCAGATTATGCTTTAAGGGAGTAAGATTATTTGATAGTGATGTGCCTTTGGGAGAGTGACCCCATCAGAGAAGTTAGGTCCTCTTTTCTAATTTTCCTTCTATTCGTCTCATTGCACCATTGTTCCAGGTTAATGTGAGGAGAAACATTTAGATATTCTTGAGCAATTTTCCAATGTATCCATCCTTCATTAGGGGTTCCCTTGATCCAATAGTATGCCACCTTCTCTAGACCTTCATTGAAAAGGCTAGATCATGTTTCATAAACTCGTGATTCTCCCCAAAAGGAGGAAGTTGTTGCCAGGATTCCATCCAAAAGTTTGTGCTTGCCCCATTTCTTACTTCCCAGAAGGAATGATCTTGGATGATAGCCCTATTTTGCCAAGCCACATTCCATAGGGATGAACCTGTTTTTTGTTGATTCCAATGAATAAGGTGTTCCTCACATATTCCTATCATGTATTTTTGCCTCCAAAGTTTGGCCCATAATTCATATGGGTTTTGGAGGCATCTCCACCATATTTTGGCACCAAGGACTTCATTGAGAAGTCGAGGGTCTATGATCCCTAAGCTACCTTCAAGTTCAAGATTTCAAATCTCAATCCATTTGATAAGGGCTCATCTCTTCCCACGGTTTGGTTCCTTTCCAAAGGAATCATATTTGTAAATATTGGATTTTCTCTAAAATGACCTTGGGTGCCACCAAGGCAGAAAAGATATATATAGGCATCCCTTGTAGAACTGACTTGGGAAGGATGAGGCACCCTAGAAAACTAAGTGAATATAATGTCTAGGAAGATAGACGTCAGTTGAGATAATTTAGTAGATCCCCCCAATTACCGCTACATATGGCACTGTCTGTTAATGGGATACCTGGATACTTGGATGGAAGGGCACTCCTTTGAAATCCTATAATTCTTGATATGTTTACTTGAACCAAATGGAGAGTGTTGAAGAAGACAATTTGAGATATGTCAGGATTAATGGAGGTCCTGAGGCAGCAATGAAGTATTCCAAAATGGATTTGATTTTTTATTATCTTCCCTGACTGTTGGAATACCCATCATCATTGTGTCATCAACGATGTGATTATGGGAAATGGTGGGATCCATGCCATGGAGGGGGAGCCCATGTAGAGAGCCATCCTCCGTAGTTGCTTTGATTGTCTTTAAGTACTTCAGCCATGATAACCAAAAGGAGAGGAGAAAAGGGATCACTCTGCCTAATTCCCCTAGAGGGGGGAAAGGGAGCAGAAGGAGATTCATTAATTAAAATAGATAAAAATGTAGAATAAGTTAAATTCATTATCCGACTTTACCCATTTCACACTAAAGCCAAATGCTAACAAGATTTTCCTCATGTATTTCCAACTTATCTTATCGAATGCCTTGGAGAGATCCAATTTGAGCAACATTCCTTTCATTCTAGAGGATCTGAGAGAATGAATGAACTCATGTGCGAGAATAACACTATCTAGCAATTAACGTTCCTCCACACAACCATTCTGCTCATGAGAAATTACATGTGGTAGGAGTTGGTTGAGTATGTTAGCAGTCACCTTTGTTATGAGTTTGTAAATGCATTGCATAGTGCAATTGGTCGAAAGTTTTTTTTGGTTTGTTGGTTTTCCTCCTTTGGTATTATTTTTAGAAACATCCTATTGAAGGCTGAAAGGACTATCCTTGAGGCTCTTGAGTCTTCAATAATTTTCCAAACGTCGTCATGAATGAAATCCCAACAGTGATGGAAGAAATCTGAGGTGAAGACATTCAGAATCGACGCTTTTCCCACTTTCATGTCTTGAATAGCCTAATCGACCTCCTCCTATGTGATTGGTCTCATCATAGCTTCAATTTGATCCTCAGTGACTAGAGAGGGAATGTTCTATATAATTTTATCAATTGTCTCTTTGTGATCCACGTTTGTCTCCAATAGAAGATCATGATAGTAGGAGGTGAGTTTTTGCTCGATTTCCTCATGCTTAGTGATGAGATTCCCTTACCCATCTTCGAAATGGTTGATGTGATTTATGTGCCTACGCTAGATCATTGACTTGTGGAATAATTTGGTGTCTTCTCTCCTTCCTTTAGACATCTAATTATAGATTTTTTCCTCCAAAGGACTTATTCTTGAGCATGTCTTTCCTCCATTTCTACTTCACTTGTCTTTCCTCCTCTTAAAGTTGATCGAAGTGACCTTGAAAGATAATAGTTATTTGGATTTTCTGAAGGAAATGTTTTAGAGATTTTTGAGCTTGGAATATATTGCCAGAGGTGTTTTTGTTCCACTCTTTTAGCTTCATCTTGATGGCTTTCAAATTTTGTTGGAATTTATACATAAGGGAGCCATAGGGAATGGTTATGTCCTCCCACCATTGCCTCATTCTGTCATTGAATTCGAGGTTAGTAAGCCAACACTTTTCAAAGTGGAAGCGACATTGTTGTGGAGTGCCATGGATTTCCATCTAGAGCTAAATAGGCCAATGATTTAAGCTAACAATTGGAAGAATGTCAAAATCCATAGAGATACCTTCCATCATGAGAGTTTCAATAACAAGGAACTGGTTTAGATAAAAAGCATTTTTTTGAGGACTAGATCTACGATTAGTCCTGGTGAATCCATCATCAATAGGATCAAGATCGATAAGATGCATTTTGTCGATGAAATCCTGAAAGAGATGTCTATCATTTTCCAGTCTCCGAATACCTCCTCATTTCTCTTCTAGATATAGGATGATGTTAAAATCTCCCCCAACTATTCAACATTTTTTTATTATCAGAAACTAAGAAAGGTTTATATAAAACAGGCTGTGCACAGCCATTCATTACAAAGTAAAAGCAAGAACGAAGAGTTCTTGCAGTTCAAAAATGCAGAAAACAAAACTGGTCCATGGGGATAACCAAAGAACTCCATAGAGAGTATTTACAAAACATCTAGTGCCCGGGGTAGTGTATACCCTTATAAACTACCTGCAAAGTAAAAGACAATAAAACATAAAAACTTCAAAAACCATTTAAGGATTTCCTGGAGGCTTCAAAGGTTGAACAATTGATTCCTCCTCCATGGGGTGCGCTGCAGCTGCTGGGGTTTCAAAGGCCTTGCTACATTGATTCATGCTAATCAAGTGTTGGAGGTCTTCTTGAATTCTATCCACCTTGCCCATCATTTCCCTGAGGTTACTCTCATTGTCATCAATCCTTGCATCATGATTACTGATTTGCAGAGATGTGTAGTTGACCACTTCCCCCATGCTCTTGACCTCCTGTGAAATTTCCTTGTTGTCCATTATGATTATGGCCATCATTTTGTAGAGGCGCCTGAGATTTTTCTTCAAATCCGCTATGCCAGCGTTCTCGTTATCCTGAGACATTCTGCCTTGTCCGAGTGATATTTCAATACGGGAAAAAATTCTATGGAGAGCACGAAATGTACCTGCAACCACGTAGGCCTATTTCTCGACAGAGAGACCACTAAGAATTAGCTTGAGAGTATTTATCTCCTGCAAGAGGGAATCTCGGTCAGACTTACTTCGACAGGATAATGTGCCAATTGCACCTTCTTTCCACCCTGAGCAATGACAACCCAATATCGAATTGCTTTCAACAATGGAGGACTGTGCATCAATGAAGAGGTTGGAGCCGGAGTCAATATTCAAAAACCACAGAGAAGTTCCAGAAAGGGTGCTGCAAGAATAGATGGAGAAGGCTGTGAGAGCCAATCTTTCCTTCACGAAAGCCCTGGTGAGAGGGAGCACTTCCCACGGGATTTCCTGCAACCAGCCTCCATCGACACCTGCAATGACATCCAAAAGGATGCGTTCCGGAGATATCACATATCGAACAGAGCTAAGACCAGGAGTGAAATGAGGATGGGAGCAGCTTTGAGGGGAAGACATAGTGAAGGGAGCGAAAAGACCTGGAGCATGCGAGAGGAGGAGGTAATTAACCTGGGGATGGTGAGCAATAAAACCTGCAAAGACCGAGGGAAGTTGAATGTTGTGATGAGTCCACGCGGCAGGAGGATGGAGAGAGGTGGGACAACACTTAAAGCCTGGAGACCCTTCGGGAAGGTGCGCATGATGGATGCCAGCAGGGAATGGAGGGCACAAGGCAGTGAAGTGAGGAGGGATGGAGGGATAAGGGGAAAGAAGGGTAGAGTGTTTGAGGTTGGAGAGGTAAGGGGTAAAAAGAATGAGAGCGTCGATGAGGCCTTTAGGGAGAGCATTAGGCCCTTCAATATTTTCCATGGGGGAAAACAAATTGCCTAGTGGGTAGAAACATGAATCCCAGAAAATCATTAGGGAATATATTTGGGGTGAGGAGCTTGACCATTCAGACTAATTTTTCCTTGGGGGAGGGAGGCCCCCATGTTTGCCAAGGCATCCACTGCTGAATTGTTTGTGTGAAGAATGTGGAAAAGTTCATAGGACTTAGACATGAGAGGAATAATTTTGTCGTGCAAGCGACAACATTTTATGGAGCCAATGGTGTATCCATTGATCATCTTCAATATGACATGTCGAGAATCTAAGAAAATCTCAATCTTGGAGAGGTCTTTGTAGGCTAATGATTGTAATCCCTATAGGAGCGCTAACCACTCGGCCTCATTGTTGGACCTACCCAACTATTCAACATTGATTATGAACCAATTAACCAATGTTTTCAATTCTTTCAAGGAATTTATTTTTTTCTAGGGGAGTAGAGGGTTCATAAACACTAGATAGGAAAATTTCCTTCTTTGATCCAATCACCCTGATCTTGGCTGTAAGAGACTATTTAGTTGAAATGAAATTTTCCATGAGAAAAGATGAGGGATTCCATAAGATGGCAATGCCACCTACAGTGCCCCTTGCATCATTACTAACATGACAACTCGTCCTCCAACAATGAGAGAGTATGGATTTTGCTTCTTTCCCAACACATTTGATTTCGTGAAGGAGAATAATGTCTAGAATTTCTGCCATTGTCCTTTTTTGAAGAATACTTTGCTTTCCCCTTTCGTTTAAACCTCTTATATTCGAAGAGATTATCTTCATCATTAAGACTAAGATGGGAGAAGGTTATAACTATCTATTATCAATTTCATCTATCCAAAATTTTCCATATAGCTTCCTACTTCTTGGATCAACTATTGCATTGGTTTTCTTCCTGCTTTCTTCTTCTCCTTTTGCCCCTTTCTTCCATTCTTTTGTTGCTCTCTAAGAATGCCCAATGATTTGGTGGATCTTGTTGTGACTCATGTTGTCGAGTTTATGTAAACTTTGTGTACCTTTCTAAGTTGATCAATTGGAAGCGAATGGAGGTCTTTCTTCCTGAACACTTCCTTCAAATTAACCAAATCTATGTCGACAAGATCTTTTTCATCTAATTCCACTTCCATATCTTCCCCTTCTTCAACATTTTGAGTTGTCGTCTTTGGACTGGAATTAGTAGATGTTGTGTTAACTACTAATCTCCCCTTATTAGTTTCTGTATTCATGGGAGGTGGATTTGGGTGTGCCTAAGCCTCCATTTCCTAGTAATCTTGAGCCAAGATCCCAAAATGGTTTCTTGTGCTCGAAACGCTTCAATTTTGAGTAGGTGGTTTTTTATGATTTTCCCTGCGATGCCCCTGAATTTGGATGAAACACTCTTGTTCATTTTCCATAGATAGGGGGGTTGATCTATTTTCACATTAAACAAACACTTTATGAAAAATTGACCATTCACATGGCATTTCCTGCATCGAAAGGGTATGTTCTCATAGTTAATTGTTTTCTCCCATTCCTCATCTTGATAGTTCGACCCAGGAGGGGCTAGGCTATGTTCATATAAACACAAATCCTATCATAAGAGGTATATCTTCTTCTTTTTGTAGATTCAACAGACTTGATGTATCAACCTATGGTGTTGCCAATACCCTCCAAAATTTATTCTAGCCAAAAATCGAGCGGGAATGAATATAAACTAATATAGACAGGGGTGTGAGAGATATCCTCCTTGTTTGGGTTGAATCACTTTGTCTGTTCCTTTAAAAATAGGATCATAGAGTTAACAAAAATAAGGGCCATTAACAAAGAAATGATTTTTGTCTTATAGGTTGTGGAAAATGGTCGTAAAGAAGCCAAAATGGCCTTTATGCTTCCACCATGTTTGGATCCATTTAACTGGATCTCTTTCCTAGGGCCAAAAACCCAGGAACTTGCTTATGAAGGCACAATATTTCATGAATTGGATATTTGTGGTAACCCTATTTGATTGAATAACATACCTAGGCACCACCATGACTTGAGGGATGCATTTGTTTGGCTCCCACACCTGAGCCACCTTTGGGTGGGATGAGTCTGTCATTGGTTCCATAACAATGATGTCTTCCTACATCTTATGTTGTTCCTTAATCACATCAAGCAGATATAGAGGGGTTTCGAAGGAGGGTCGTGAAAAAACTTGCACCTCCCTTTATAGAAACATAGACCACATCTCTAAAAGATGGGGGATTTCCCCCCAGCTTGTTGATCCATGAGGGCAGCCAGAGCCTCAACCGCACAGTCCTCACAAGGCTGAACCGAGCAGAGATTGAAGCTAAAAAAAAAATCTAGTTGTCAGATCCCACATCACACAAGCTACAAGTCCTGAATTTGTAATGATGTATGTAGCATTTATTGCACTTGAAGTCTTTCATTGCTATGGATACACATTCTTTAAGTGGATGTTCAAATACATTTGAATTTTAATCCTAAGTAGCATGGATGCATAAATCGAAGATATAGATATCTCAATGACTTGGTACAATTTGTTAAGTTTAAAGCTTTTGAATTAATATAAATTTTAAATTTTTTATATATTATTTTTATTTAAGATTAATTTAAAACTCTATTTTTATTTTTTTATATGAAATGTCACAATGAAAAATAAATCGCGACATTAAAATAAGTGTGGAAAGCATCAGTTATATTTTCAAATACGATTTTGATTATCTGGATATGAAAAACGTGACAAAAATCTAAAGACATTTGTGTTGGCAAATTTCCATGATAAGATGGACGAAGTAAGATATGTTGCTTGCCTTTCAAAGCTTGGCATTCCAGTCATGTCTTGGGATAATAAATAAAGAAACATGTGTCAAACTTTTGAAGATATACATACTAACATAATCCATGATATGATGGGCGAAGTAAGATATGATGCTCGCCTTCCAAAGCCTTTCAAAGCATGCTAGTCCAATTGTGTCGTGGTCTCTATCATTGCAATTTCACCATTCATGCCCTTTTAGTTATCGACATGGCAATCACTGACTCCAATTCTGCACCACAAAGAAAAATACAAATCGTGCAAGGAAATTCCAACTACAACATAACAATGCAAATGATCAAAATAAAAGTGACAACAACATTATGAAGCAAATCTCTTAATACAATTTCTTTCTTGAAATACAAATTGACTAACTCTAAAATCCATTGTATTTTTGTTTCCGCCATTTTGTTCCATTCACATCACCTTCTCTTCTTTAAAAAATTAGAAATACGATTTATTTTTTAAAACGTAATTTGACTAATCCTAAACTAAGCAGCAAAGACTAACTACTGTGTGACACTTATTTTATTTCCCTCCACACATATTGTATCGTATTTTTAAATTTTGATGAAACAAAAATAACTCTTCACCACTATAAACTTACTTACCTTTTATAAATCTTATTATACCTGTCGTGAGGTAGTGTATATTGTAATCGATCTTCAGTCAACTACCATTAGTTTGTGGTTTGACTAAAAATTTATCAAAATCTTACTAACTCTTACATTCTAGACTCATTTTTTTTCCTAGTTATTTCAAGCCATTTGTTTGGCATGCCATTGGTTGATCACTTCAATGTCTTATTGTCGGGTCAGCGGTGGGCTTCTTAGCAACTACAAATATTTTTAATGCTTTATTTGACAGTTGCAATCCAAAATCGATTTTTTATTCATCACATCTCAATTTCCGGGCTCCTCATTAGCTAACATTAATTCCCCCTTTAATTTTTGTTATGATAATTGTTTGGCATCTCACACAAGTCCTAAATGTGGAAAGCATCTCCAATGGAACTCAACTCTAAGTACTTGGACTTTCTAGAGCAGGGAATTCTCCAAAATTGGAATCATTTCTCACAATGTCCATTCCCATTCCCTACGACCAGGTGCCCATTTATGTTTTTCAAATTTTCATCTTCAATTTTATGTCATCCCTCAAGAAGGGAATACAGTTGCAGAGAGAAATTTGGTGAAGTTGGAGGACATTTTTTCCAAATGACAAAAAAGGACCTAAACAAACAACAAGATTTCCAAGAAAAGCAAAAACCTTTGCATTATCCGCATCACAAATTAATCTATTAGCTTAAAATCCATATCTAAAACAAAGGCCTACTTCATCATTTTGTTTTGGTTCATTAAGCCATACCAGAAGCATCTTTAAGTATGGATGTTTGAACTTCGGAGTCGACGACTATTAAAAACATTTGCACTGCCATATGCATGTAATGGTAAAAATCCATTTACTGGAACTTCTCGAACTTCCACTTTCGAAAATACAAATAATCCATGAATATATATAAAAGTTGATAAATAAGATATGATAGTTTACAAGATAGACTTTTATGTATATATAATTATTTAAAGGGTGTCTAATGCAACTCTTCATAAAGAGTTACACCTTTTCACTAATTAATATTATATTATTATATTATTATTGTTTGTTGTTATTATCCCAGGCAGGTTATATTGTAATCGATAAGGCGTTTTACCTTATATTAACCATGGTTGACCAAAAATTTGTTCACCGATAGATAAAGTAAACATTATAAACATGGATTTATATTTTTATGAATATAATATAATTACAATTATCTATCATCTCATTGGCTCATGTCTTATTTTGTAATCATATCAACTTTATTACAACGTCACATAATCAATCATTCATTAATGAAATGGTTTTGGTGTTGCATGTTCATTGGTTGATATGACCAAGATCATTTGCAATAGTTTCAGTGTCGCGTGTTCATTGGTTGATATGACCAAGATAATTTGCAGTCATTATCCCTTTTATTGACTCAAGGGCAGGCGCATTTACTTCGCATCCATCATTTGATTGTGCAGGGTATCCTTTATAAGGATAACCACTCCTTCTACCAATAATAAATATGACCTTTTGATCGACTTGGCATTTTTTTAAGCTTGCTAAGCTCTCCCTTAATCCCCCTCATCTAGAATAGGTATTTTGAGCTGCAACCTCAGATACACTTAATTGTCCCAATAATCTTCAATAAAAACCAACTAAGGTTGGTCTTCTGCGCTAATATTTAACTATTTGATCCTTACAATTCCCTGCACCAATATTAAACTGTTTGATCCTTACAATTCCCTCTATATCTTCCCTGTTTGATCCTTACAATTCCCTATATATCTTCCCTGTTAGATCATCCGCTATTTCTTTTTTGGGGCTTTCTCTTTTTGATTCAAATGTAAGAACCACAACAACTTTTATGAATGAACTTCCTCCTCTGGTTCTATATATATCTTAGTGAAATACTAAAAGGCCCAGTTTATTGCCGCTGCAACTTATACCAATGCACTTTACAAACATATCCTTGCGGTCTATATGGCTGTATATTTAACATAAATGTTTTAACGGATTTAAGAGTAGATGTTCCACCAAGAGTTTATGATGTTGATGCTCAAGCTTTTTATGGTCAATGCTGCAAAACACAAAAAGCTAGGAAAAGACTGAGTTTTATTTATCTAACTACAATATCTTCACTATGCAATGAAAACCTTGTCACCGTGCAATGAATTTACACAAAATTGAATAGCGCTTATAAAACAAAACATTTTCTAGGTTAATGTGCTAAATGACTAACAATTCTAGTATCTTATTAATTGAGAATCCGCCCTTTCCCTCTAATTTGCACTCAAACCAGAAAATGACATTATATGGCAGCAATCCAAACTACATTACCATCTGCATGATGCTACTTTGGGGGAAATGACCCTGGATCATGCCTGGTTTCTGTCTTTCAACAAAATAGCCCTTTCCCGTACAATGTCAATTGTTTAGCCTTTGGGTGGTAACTTTCCCTGGAAAACAGTTTAGTTTGTGAATTGCTCAAACAAGTTTATTAAACCCTCTTCATCCCACCCCACCCCAGCCAAACCCCACCTCAGGTTTTGTCGAGAATCTTCAATGCTTAGGACAAGAAAATTATAAATCTCATTACCAAGGATGAGAGAGTCGTTAAGGCTGATTACTGGTTAAGAGTGTACTCCCAACCAAAAAAAAGTAAAAACAAGTGCTACATTTTGTTTAACTTGAATGGCCTACATACACATTCTTTACATTCAGAGTTCAAAGGTGGTTTCCAACTGAATTGGCATGAAAAAGAATTTTAACTGAGTTAAAATAGATAATTTGCCTCAGAATTGTTGTAAACAAGGACTCGATTGCCCATTATTCTTCTCTATTTAGTGCATCCACTTACAATTTCTCTGGATGATGCAAGGTCAAACTGGACACCTGTCAAAGTCACCTATGAGAACCGAGCAGCTTCTTCCATCGTGCTAGTAAATGGACTAGGTAGCTTCTTCCATCATGCTAGTAAACGAACCGGTCGGAGCGGATCCTTATCCCTGGGCAGACTGATTATGTCTTACTTGGCTTGGCGGACATCTCTTTTCACGTCTGTTGGTAAAATGACTCGATATGCTCATCTAGTCACAACTTGACTCTCTATTCCGGTGGGAAACTGCGTTGGTTCGCTTCATGAGATGACGATCACTATACAATTCGCTAGCTGTGGATGATTGACTTCTTACTGACTGCTTCACTCACTGCCCTTCCTTCCCTATTCTTAGTCTGCAAGTAAACAACAAGCATGCAACTAGTCTTCCTCGTCCTTCTAGTCTGTAGGTGAAAAGCAAGCAACCAAACAATGAAGCCAGCAGAACAGAAAGAAAATGAAGATTGTGTGCGAGAAACAGGAGAGCTGGTAATAATGGTAATAATAAGTACTTCATCGTCGTGCCACTCCCTCGTATACGGACTCATGCATAGAATGGAGGCGTGGCAGTTGACATGCGTGTGACTTGCCACTCCCTCGTATATGGACTTAGGCATAGAATGGCTGCGTGGCAGTTGACATGCACGTGACTTGAAGTGTGTCATGTGGGGCATTGCTCAAGCAGGGAAGGGAGGATGGTTTATCCCACCGGCAGAATTTTCCAAGATCACATGGAGAGCTAGTTGCTAGCCTAACCACCACGTGGCCCGCATAAGGATCGATCGAGAATTCGGAATTAGAAATAGAAATATATTAATCTCCCCCATTACGCTGCACATTTCCCGAATCCGGACCATGTATTAAGGTGCATGTAATGAATACCAATCCTTGCATCAGCGGATGGGTGCATGCAATCCACATGTGTACACTTCTTTTATTCTTTCTATAATTTTATGTCAAAAGCCGTACGTGTCACACTATAATCTTATGTCAAAACTCGTATACGTCACACCAGTTACTATGGTCTTTTTGAGTCCGAAATCATGTTTACAATCCTTAGTGTATCCTCCCATGTTTTTTGTCAACATAACATTATATACCACTCCCTACCCGTTCACCTTACTCGAGGATTTTCATATGACACGAACAAAACTATGTTAGTTGTTTTGGACAATTATTATTATAATAAATTGACATGTTTGGAGTTTATCATAATAGTTGGACGACGATTATTATTATTATTATTATTATTATTAAATAATAATAAATTGATAATATTATTATTAAATAATAAATATATTGATGTGTTTGGAGTTTATCATGCCATTAGCCTAGCCACATAAGTAATTGGAAAGAAACTTAATGAATCAAAATTAATTACAATTACTTTTACTACTTTTTGTAGTGGCAAAGGAATCCAAAGAGTGTTATTTTAATGCAATCAATAAATTGTTGACCTTTCATTAACCATACCTTTAACCAAAAATTTATGTGTCCCAATCCATAAATCGTTGACCTTTCATTAACCATACCTTTGACCAAAAATTTATCGAGGTTTGCTAAAGTAAACATTATACACAAAACTTATATTTTTATAATATAATGCAATTTATAATTATCTTTCATCTGATTTGTTCATGTCTTATTTTGTAATCATTACATCATTTTGTAATTATCATTTTGTAATTTTATATTCATTATTCATACCAAATTGTTAGAGGTAATATAAGCACAAAACAAATACTATTTAATAAACAAAAAAAATACAAAACTTTTATGAAAAAACAAAAAGAAATTGTTAACCGTTTCTTTAACCATCCTTTAACTAAAGCTTATTTAAATCTTAATCAAAATGCATTTAAGCATAACAATATACCACGGCCATGAAATTGTTACACTTGGGTTAATCTTGTTGATCTGAAGAAATCCAAAATCCAAGATAATATCTAAATATCTATCAACATAATAATACATTATTACATTAAAAATATATATAACAATTATAAAAAAACTTATAATATTAATTTTTATGTTGAAATAATGTAACTTCGAAGAATATTCTTTATGTATCTTTTGTGGTCCCCGATGGTCCAATCGGGAGAACCTCTTGTATTACATTGTACCCCGATGCTCCTAATCGGAAGAACTAATAAGAGTCATGAGGTAGTCCCCTCTAATTGTAAAGGTGGGTCATCAGCACCCCAGTGTGGTTACTTGAGCCTACATGTGTAAATCGAGCCTACATGAGTTAACTTAAGCCGACATGTTAATTGAGTAAACTTTAAGTAAACAGATGAATATAAATAGAGGTGTAGTGCTCCTCATTTGTGACACACGCACTTGTGGAGGAGAGGAGTTGCTGGAGAAGGAGGAGAATCAGGTTTTTGATCTCCTTGTTGGTTTTACCTTTTTCCCTTTTTGGGGCATCTATATTGAGGAAGCTTTTGCTGGGTTTTTCCCTTTACGGTTTTCCCAGGATAAATCTGTGTTGTTCTTGTGATACTGTTTCTTTCAGTGATCCTATTTTATATGCTTTTATTATGAAAAATGAAATGATATACTGATCTCTTAGTTAAGCATATGAAAATTTAACATGGTATCAGAGTTAACCTGAATAGGGCAGCTTTCACAAGTTACAGAAGCTAGGGCTTCTTATTTTTGGTTCTCTCTCCACAATCAATCAACAAAAGAAGGCTAGGCTGACTCTCCTTTGAAGGGTGCATCGTTCTGTCGAAGCGGAATTCGATTTCGAGCATTTTCAATTTTCGATGTGGAAATTAGGGCTTTCTACAGAAGAGGAATTTTTGAGTGAGACCAACATAGGATTGTTCTCCTCATAAAAACCGAAGTTTAGAAACCTGGATCAAGATTTTTTGTTGGGTGAATCTCCGAGAAAGTCAAACCCTAGTTTGACCCCGAGCTGGAAAAACCCTAAATACTAAAACTGCTAAGTTTTGGTACATTCGCTATATTTCGAGATTGGCGAAGGTTCAGGAGCTGAAACTTGCAGGGGCCAAAGATAAAATCCAGATGAACACTGTGTACAAAATTCATCCTTAGATTCACTGTATTCCAGGAGATATGGTCTCTCCAAGTTAGGGTTCCAGCCTCATCCAGAATTCATCCCTAAACAGGACACCTGGGGAGAATTGCAATATCTTGGGCTACAGAGGTCCAAATAGAATTCTTGAAGATTTTCTAGAAAGGGCACGGACTTTAATTTCGGTGGTCCGATTTTCAGACTCAGAAGATGATCCAGTGACACGTGGCATGTCGTACAACTTCGCTGTTCTGAACAGTCCTGTAACAGGTCACCTTGGGAAAATGATCATAAATCCCAAATGGTGAAACCAATTCTGATGAAACCTACGGTGGTGGATCAGGGACATGCGAGGTTACCTCAGTACAAAATTTTAGACATAGAGGATCAGAAATTTTGGAGAATACCCATGAAACAAATAAAGATAAGTATTCAATTGTCATTTCATGATATTGTTTTGTTACACATTTGATTATATTCAGTTGATGTGTTATGCATGATAGATTGTTTGCATTAATGACTGTATACTACTAATATGCATGTGATGGGTAAGTAGCTCATGGTGCTATACAACTCTCCATTGCTACTTATCAAACCTCTTTGCTGACATATTGGATTAGTGCACAATCTCAATAATGTCATGGTAGAGATGGAAAGCATCTAGAAAGTCTATGTGAGATATGGTTGAATGTTGTATTGACTAAACAGTTGGATGATGCATAAGAATTTGTCGTTATGCATATGTTTTATGAAATAGCTCTAACCATGCAACTGGTGCATTTGAAATGCAAGAAAGGTCATGTACAGCCTCATTCAAGAAAATAAGGATGAGACTTGTTTCGAAGAACAAGTGATGACAATTCAAGATTCACTCCAATAAACATGAATCTGAAGCTCCCAGAGTCAGAGACACCATGACGAAAGAAAGAGCTTTAGAGAGTTGTAGATCCACCTTGAAGGATGAATACCACCATGGGTACAAGAGATAACTCAAGATGAAGAAAAGAATGCTATGGAAGAAGCTATGATCAAATAATAACAGTTGATCATGGGGAATGATGTATATGATATGATGTACAAAGAAAGGTTCGTGATTCTCCCTAGAAAGAATAGACTATGACATGTGTCACGTCCCCGTCCCTCAACCGGCGGAGAGGACGCGACGAACATCAACACAGACTGGGCAAATTGCCCCATGAACATTGACAGAAATCAAATGCTGAAAACAAAAGCCTAAACAACAGGCATAATTCATCATACAAGGATGCACAGTCCTTCAAACAATCAGCGGAAGCAAACATAGACATTTCCAGCATTAATCATCAATATAAATTACAGAGATGCAGTAAACAGAAGCACTTATCTTTTGATGAAGAATTCACCCGCAACCAGCTACGTCGCTGCAACGTTCCACCCAACCATAGGCCAGCTTGCTCATCAATCTCTCAGCAACGCTGCCACCCCCGAGCTGGGCATGATTCCTCCGGAGTAAGGGGACAATTGCAGGCTTATACATAGCCAAGGGGACACATAACAGCCAAACCAACATTGCTGGGTTTCACAGGCTTTCCACAGACAAGCCAAGCCAGCACAGTCCAAGGGTCAACCACTGCATACCAGCAGCTAAACAATCCCTTCACAGCTCTGTGAAGAAGTCATAAACAACAGGGGACAACCCCAAACCATGGAGGAGCACAGCTCAAGTCCAATGGACAACCCAGAGTTGGTTTTGGCCCTAACGTGGCCAAAACAACTCAGCCATAACATCCCAAACCAGGGAAACAACAGCAACAGCCCAATTTCAAGTAAAAACAATGGCGACTATGCACAGTCCCGAAACACAGAAACTCAGCCCACGAATTGGAAATCAACGGTGACCCAAAACGAATTTGAGCACCACAGCCAACAAAGCACAGGGGAAACAACAGCCCCAAAACATGACAGTGAGAACGGTTCTCACAACATGGGAAAACGACCCAAACACCTTATGCATGAGGAAGAACTTACACCCAACAGCAAAATGCACGGGAAATACCCACCCAATTTCTCTACGTGAGGATGAACAGACCTCTGCGTGAGAGAAAACAACTCCGATTTTTCCTGTGGATGAACAAAACAACAGCAAGGAAGTGAATTACAGTGCGTGGGTGCTTCAGCAACTCGTGGAGCCCCAGAAAATGTCTGCGTGAGACTAAAATCGCCCAGAGCCTGTGCGTGAGAAGCCAACAGAACAAAATCGTGGTGAGAGTGAACAGACCAGGCGTGAGAGCAACCGACCATGGAAACAATGGGGAAAAATCGTGGAAGGGAAGAGTGCGTGAGGGAGAAGAATGGCAAACATGGGTGGAGTGGGCAATTGGGTAAGGCTGACAGCCTGCCACAACCACCACCACTTCAGCAATAACTTCCCCAACCACCAGCTAAAGCATTAAAGAGGTTGACAAGGTTGGACGAGGCAAAGAGGGTGACAAATAAACAAGGTGGTAAAACACATGGGTTTTTCCCCCATAACCAAGGTTTGACATCCCCCACCCTTATCCTTTGGAACCATGCCCTTTTCATTCAACGTTGCACTGCCATAGCTGGTTG
>LPNX010230454.1:328948-364618 GCA_001517045.1 Pseudotsuga menziesii
ATATACGGTGACTTCGGTCGTCGAGAATGTGGTAGGATTGCATCATCCTTGGACATAGTCCTAAAGTGATAGGGAGTGATTATCCCGTAATTATATACGGTGACTTCGGTCGTCGAGAATGCGGTAGGATTGCATCCTCCTTGGACCCAAGTCCTAAAGTGATAGGGAGTGATTATCCCGTAATTATATACGGTGACTTCGGTCGTCGAGAATGCGGTAGGATTGCATCCTCCTTGGACCCAAGTCCTAAAGTGATAGGGACTGATTCTCCCGTAATCAATCCGGTAACTTCGGTTGTCGAGAATGTGGTGGGATTGTATCATCCCTGGACTTTAAGTCCAAAAGTGATCCAAAGACTTTTTGTCTTTGAGTTGTGGATTGCAGGTTGTTGCTGATGATGATGATGCCGTACTGATCGAAAGATCAGAGTATGATGATGACGACGAACTGATCGAAATATCAGAGTATGATGATGATGACAAACTGATCGAAAGTTCATAGTATGATGATGATGACATACTGATCTAAAAGATCAGAGTATGATGATGACACACTATGATTATGATGTTTCTGATCGAAAGATCAGAGTATGATGATGATGTTTCTGATCGAAAGATCAGAGTATGATGATGATGCTTCTGATTGAAAGATCAGAGTATGTTGATGATGTTTCTGATCGAAAGATCAGAGTATGATGATGATGTTTCTGATCGAAATATTAGAATGTGATGATGATTATGTTCGACATATCAGAATATGATGATGATGATGTTGCTGCTGATCGAAAGGTGAAGGTGCCGAAGATGTTGTTGTTGATCGAAAAGTCAAAATGCTGAAGATGTTGCTGATCAAAAGGACAAAATGCTGAAGATGTTGTTGTTGATCGAAAAATCCAAGTGCTGAAGATGTCGTTGCTAATTGAAAGATCAAAAATGCTGAAGATGTTGTTGCTGATCTAACAGTCAAAGTGCTGAAGATGTTGCTAATCGAAAGGTCCAAGTGCTGAAGATGTCGTTGCTAATTGAAAGATCAAAACGCTGAAGATGTTGCTGATCAAAGACTGAAGATGTTGCCGATGATGAAGACTGAAGATTGAAGATGAAGACTACATGATGTTGAAAAGCTTCCAATGATTTATAGATGCGTTACCCTGCTGATGTTCATGATGTCCGCTATCTCTACTATTGTTGTTGTTGATGTAGAATACCCTTCTCGTTAAGGGGGAGTGTTGAAATAATGTAACTTCGAAGAATATTCTTTATGTATCTTTTGTGGTCCCCGATGGTCCAACCGGGAGAACCTCTTGTATTACATTGTACCCCGATGCTCCTAATCGGAAGAACTAATAAGAGTCATGAGGTAGTCCCCTCTAATTGTAAAGGTGGGTCATCAGCACCCCAGCGTGGTTACTTGAGCCTACATGTGTAACTCGAGCCTACATGAGTTAACTTAAGCCGACATGTTAATTGAGTAAACTTTAAGTAAACGGATGAATATAAATAGAGGTGTAGTGCTCCTCATTTGTGACACACGCACTCACTTGGAATAGCGCACTTGTGGAGGAGAGGAGTTGTTGGAGAAGGAGGAGAATCAGGTTTTTGATCTCCTTGTTGGTTTTACCTTTTTCCCTTTTTGGGGCATCTATATTGAGGAAGCTTTTGCTGGGTTTTTCCCTTTAGGGTTTTCCCAGGATAAATCTGTGTTGTTCTTGTGATACTGTTTCTTTCAATGATCCTGTTTTATATGCTTTTATTATGAAAAATGAAATGATATACTGATCTCTTAGTTAAGCATATGAAAATTTAACATTTTATGTATATAAATAATTTTGTCAATACACTTAATAATATAATGTTATAATGACTAATAAAAACTAATTATCCTTAAGTTTTACATTCATCCTTATGTAAAAGTACTATTATTGTTATTATTTTATTAATTTTCTTTGTTAAATATGTGTGTTAAATTCTTAGAACATCTTTAGCTCCCATGAATATAAAAAAGAACTTTTCCCATGAACATAATTTAATGAACTTTTGCTCAAATTCAAAAGGGATACTTACTAAGTGGCCTGAAGTGATTTGGTTTTGCAAGGCCTTACTTGGATTGACTTGCTTCACTTGAATGGTGTTATAAGAAATAAATGTCATTAATATTAGTGACTTACTTAAGGTTCATTAACACAATCACTTAAATAGAGAATTTAAATTCAAAAAGGCCATAATCTATAGGCTATTCCTAAATTAAACATTTATTTTAATAATCTATGCATTACATTGGGTTTAATATTTTGAAATGCAATATGACTATCTATATTAAATTGATTTTATGTTTTGGAAATGTAATTGAATCATATAATTCTTAAATTAAACACCAACTATGTAATTAAATTATCTATATCATATTGCATACATTTTTTAACTGTAATTTAACTATCCCTAAACTAAGTGGCAGGGACTAGCTACTATGTAGCACTTGTTATTATTGTGATCTCTCTCTCTCTCTCTCTCTCTCTCTCTCTCTCTCTCTATATATATATATATATATATAGTATTATGTTATATTTATGTATTTATTGTTGTTATTATTTAGGTATGTAACATTGTGTCTCTCTTAGAAAGAATTTATCCTCAAAGCCTTATAATGTGGTCACATCGTTCCTTGTGACGTTGTAGATGACGAAACATGTCAATACGAACTTCTAAGTGTAGAGTATAGCTTCTGATTTATTGTCGGATCAATCCATCCCAAATTGATTTGTTGTTGATTGTCGGGATTCTCTACTAATATGTCGTCGGGAGCTTTGATTACATTAGTACAATTATCTTTCAAAAATTCTCACTTTCTAGCATACCTGTTTATATGGTTGGGGTATTGATGGGGAATTTTCATAATGTTACTTTCTTTCACTAGCGTCGTCTTTTGAGCATTGATATGTGTTGGACGTTGTATTTTTACTAGATTGGATTCTTTTTGAACTGTGACAAGGACTATATTTGTATTTGGTTTGTATTTGGTTCTTTTTCTAATGAATACTTATCATTCTTAAGGTTCCTTAACATTTCATCTTGCGCTTTCTCATCATATTTAAGCTTCAGAATGTGATCTATTAGATTTTGTTTACACTTCTTAAGGTGATTATTCTCTTCGATATTTTCTATTAGTCTCTTCTGAAGATCTTGATTCTCCTCTTCTAGCTTTTGATTGTATTGCGCCTTATTGTTCGCCTTCTTTATTTGAAGAAGCAACTTCTGATTATGATCTCTTAAACGAGAGATCTCTTCTTCTTTGTCTATAATGACTTTATCAAATTCATTATGTATCTTTTGTATCGATTTCTGATCTTCTTGTGAAAGCACCTTCGATATGTCTTTAAAGTCTTCAGTTGAAATAACTCATGAACTTGATTTCATTGTAACATCCTGAAATGTGACTTTCTTCTTTTTGCAAGGAAATGTCAAGAAATTTTTCCTTGTGTTGAACATGAAGGTCCCCAATGTATCTAACCAAGTTGGCCCTATAATTATATCAACCGTGTCTTGCTCCAATGATACCACTGGAACAATACTGAATTGAGTTAGGACCGTGTAATCATCAACATATAGTTGTAGGTTCTTAAGCTCATATTTCTTATCAGAAAGAATCGTGTTATTGTCAATTATATCTGATTTTGAAAGAATTAATTGGCTTGTTAGGTCTATGTTTATACAATTCTTCTTGGTTGTCGGGCAAATAGCAATGTGAACATACTTCTCTTGAATAAGCCCATAAGCTTTTAATATGGGGTGTGCGTGTTTTTTAAAAGTTTGTGGGGATCTTCCCTATTTTTTCCACGAGACTCCATTTTGTTATGCTTCTTATCCCAAGATATATCAAAGAAAGACATATTTTATCTTGTATAGTATACTATACTTTTTAATAATTAATTTATTCCCCTAAATACTTCTTGTAGATTGGGTGGTTGGGATGAATGGTTGTCACCTTCCCCACCTAAGTTCAAACCCCACTTGCTTCTTAGTAGCAATTATTATGCACTTTTAGATTTTTTTCCCCTTAAGTTTTGTAAAATGGTGTAGATTGGGTGGTTGGGAGGAATGATTGTTACCTTCCCCACCTAGGTTCAAATCTCGTTTTTTTGTTTGTTGTTGGAGAATAAACCCAAACCCATTTATTAATAGTAAAAATCCGTTTATTGGAACTTCTCGAACTTCCACATACGAAAATACAAATAATCCATGAATATATATAAAAGTTGACAAATAAGATATGATATTTTACAAGATAGAATAAAAGTTGATAAATAGAATATGATATTTTACAAGATAGACTTTTGAGTATATATAATTATTTAAAGGGTGTCTAATGCAAATATTCATAAAGAGTTACACATTTTCACTAATTACTATTATTATTGTTTGTTGTTGTTATTTTCACTAATTACTAATTACACATTTTCACTAATTGTAGCACAATGTAGCACATGGACAAAAGCAACATTGCGAGAACCAAATGTAGCACATGGACAGAAGCAACATTGCCAGTTATAATGCATGCGACCATGTGGAGGCCATATGCAGCTAGACTATTAACACAAGCTACAGTCATGGGTTCCATACTTCCAATTGTCATCCTAACAGAGGTATGCTTTTCGGTCATGGGTTCCAAACTTCCAATTGTTATCTTGACGTTGCTTGTGAGTGTTACACTCTTTCATATCACAACGTCGCGTGGTTGTTCTAAGAGATTCATCAACATCAACTGTAAAGGGAATCCGTTCCCCATTGCTATATTGAGCAATAACAAATAAACAGTAGAAAATTTTAATAGGATTTTCTAAAGAGCTGGTTAAGATTCATGATTAGGGTTCAAAACTAATCATATCTTCCTATTCAAACAACCAACAACTCTCACCGGGCTTCTCTCGGTCACCGTTTGCACATTCTTAAATGCAAGAAGGACTAAACTCTACGTAGCCGCCAGTCAATTCCCCCAGGGATCGGCGCACAAAAGAAGTTCATGAATCGACGAATGGGATTCAAGTGCTGGCCATAATATTTGCGATCGACCTACAGATATTGTGTTGTGCTTCATCCCTCTATTGTGTTGGAATGATCGACTTCATTGTGTTGCTTTGCAGCACATAAGCGCAGTATGCATGGCTTAAACGTGTCGGTGGTGGTTCACGTGGGGGCTATAGACTTCCGTGCTTTGCATGGTGACCAAAAGAATTTACCGTGGAGTGGCCAAAGGGTAATCACCTAAATAAATGTGGCGAGTAATCAACTTTATGAATACAAGTGTAACATTGGCTTGCTTTAGTCAAAGGCGTATATTAATATTTAGAGCATCTAATATTTGCACTTCAAGTTCCACCCATTATTTTACTTATTCCGTGAACTTTAAGCTTCATTTTTCAAGAATTAAACCGATTTTGTTTTCAATCATTTGAATAATAACTACTTGACTTTATAAATCTCTTACAATTTTATTTATCTTCACAATTTGTATACGCTATGTGAATGTTTTATCTTTATTTCTAAACTTATATGGTAGGAAATCTTAGGATTCCTCTTTTTTATTTTAAATGCACATATTTTATCTTTATTTCTAAAGACTTATATGGTAGGAAATCTTAGGATTCCTCCTTTTTATTTTAAATGCATGATCCCTTCATGATGCTTAATTCCAAAGATAGGCTACACTTTGGGGTGGTATATTATATGTTACAAAATTTAGTAGGATATTTTTCTCACCTTTGAAAGGCTACACAACAACGTTTTCTCTGTTGTTCTTGGGCATTGATCACATCTATTAAGTAAATGATTTGATTTCTGCATAGCTCCGTGTCCAGCTTACACATTTTCAAGAAGAATATTACCTAACCAATGCAATGTTTATTTCAATCCAATAAATTCTCTCTTAGTTCCAATAATAAATAATAGTTGTTTCAGGCTTGCAATATTTTTTTGCGTTAAGAATTCCGATAAGAACATTTTCGGTTAAGAGCATGTAGGACAAGATGGTTGGGAGATAATGGTTCCAATTGATGTGACTTATATACGTCCCATCTTTGTCAAATAAACTTAGTTCTTGTAATTTGGTATGGGCTATTTCATATACCGAAACAAGATGACTATACAACGCAATGCTTCAAATACAAACTTGAAACATGAAAGATATTTATTATTATCCAGTGGTAGCAGGCATTTCATAGTGATTGATGGAGTTTCAACTAATTATTCTAAGCTAAGGTCTGATAATTAATTCTACAAACCATTAACAACTAATGCTAATTCCCATGCTACCTTGCCGAGGCTTTTATCTACAACTGCGACAAGTATCGCTGCATATACAACAAAAACAAATGATGCTTATAAAAACATAAAACAATGGCAATTACATATAGATTTCAAACACATAAAACAATGGCAAGTACATATAGATTTCAAACACATAAAACAATGGCAAGTACACATGTATTTCGAGGGGCTTACTATGAACGTACCACAACATTATATGCTTATGAAATTATGGATTTCAAGGAGGGACTCATCCATGCATGTTAAAGATTTCCTATTATAGACGTATAAGACGGTTTTTCCTCTTTCAACTTTTGTGAAAAATATTTGTCATTTTCATTTACAACAAACTAAAGCACTTTAATGTTACACTTTGTGTCAATAAAGTAAAAGCACTTGAATTCGAAATTTTAATGAGTACTTAATATATAATATTTTTCGCAAACAAATAGGCAACAAAACATTTATATACATATTTATTTAAATAAGAGACAAAATATTAAACAAATATATATATTTTTAATATTATGCTTATTTTATTATTCTATTAAAAAAATCATAATATATATATAAAGGTTTGTTAAACTAAAAATTATTTTAGTAGACATTAATAATTATCATCATTTTTTTTCTAGATGCGGGTACTCACAAGGAAGAGGACAAATGACATAGAGAGGAGAGACAGCATAGAGAGGAGCAGGCATGTGCTGCGACAAATGGCAACTGCCCCCCCTCCCATCTCCATGCTTAAATATGATAACCATGTCCTCCGACTGCATGAACAGACCTCTCACATGTTGCTTCAAGTGATGGTTTCAACTGCGATGTCCATTGCTCTGGCTTTGAACCTGCTGGCAAATCCGAAAAATCTCACTATGTGTCCTTGGAGTGCTATGAAAGATCTTCCTCTCGTTTCCCATCAGATATGCACCGAATGCACCATGGTTAGCATCACCTATGCTCTGCACCAGTTAGACCGTCATGAGCCCTGTGAAATGATCCATTGCATTTGTCTTGCAGACCAATGGATGTCTCGTCGATACTCAAGCGCGAGCTATAAAAAAATGTGACCTAGAGCTCCAACTTGCTAACAGAGTCAAGACGTCGAATCCTCAGTGCACTGGCTCCAGTTTTAGTCCTCAGTGCGCTAGCTATAGTATTAGTCTTCTTCAGCACGATCCCTCCTTGTCGAACACCTCGATCAACAACAAACGCACCAAGCATACTCTTTCCTCCTCGACGATGGCTTTAGTGGGAAAAGGCGAGCAGGAGGTAGATTGGGAGGTTCTCTTCTGGGAGGAAACTCCTACTCACATTTGTAACTCCATCACGACCATGGAGGAAGAGATTTATGGAGAATTTAGGCTTAGAGTGGGGCATGAAGTCACCATCTCCAACTACTGAAGGTTGAAATTATTTTTGGCCAGGTCAATGAGTGAACGGGAAAGCTTCGGGAACTACGTGAACCTCACGGTCAACACCTTCAAGGAGGATGCTGAAAAAGGGCTGAACCACATGAAAGACCTCATGCAACTCTCTGAGCCTCCCTTCAGCAAGGCCAAAAAGGATGACAAGAAAGGCAACACCAACAAGGCTATGGAAGATGAGGTTGAATCCTCTAAGAGGTTCTAGCAGTTTTGCATAGTTTTATTAGTCTTGTTATTTTCATGATCTCTCCAAGCCTCTATTTTTTCTTTAATTTCTTAAGTTCTATCGCGTTGCCAACATTTAAAGGTTGGGCGGCAGTAGTCATGGTTAGATTTTCGGTCTAGACCCTTTTGCATACCTCTCTCAGGTGGTTCGATGACCAGTACTTGACTCCTTGTCTTTGGAGTGAGCCCCGAATATGTATCTATTTTTTTTTACTATGCAATAGAAGGAACGTCTCTCTCTTACTAATAAAAAAATATTATCATCATTTTTTTCGCGTGGTTTACAACCTCGGTAATTGTGGCTAGGGCTCACTATAGTCATAGTAACAATTATAGGGGGCACACCCTAAGGGGCCTCGCCCTATCGACTCTAGTTTTGGGAGCCTAACCCCGAAGGACCTAAAGAGTTGGACTCATGAGAATTGAACCTCCGACCTCAATATCAGCGATCATTGGACTCGAACTCCAACAAACTGAGCTAGCCCTTGGGGTTTTTGTAACAAACTTAACAACAAACAATAATAATAATAAACATCAACATATATATATATATATATATANTGTAATTTAGACTTATCTATCAATTTATTCATATTTTATTATCTACGATATGTGGGTTATTTTAGAAATTACTTAGTTGAGAATATTCAACTATGGATATTACAGTGGTATCAGAGCTATACGGACCTTGGGCAACATTATTTACACCTTGTGTAGATTTGGGTTTCCCAAAAAAAGAAGACTTTGTGCTTAAAAAATAAAAAAATAAAAAAATAAAAAAATAAAGATAAAAGTAACCCCCCCCACCAAAAAAAAAAGAGGTAAAAGAAAAGAAAAGAAAAGAAAATTTAAAAAGAAAAGATAAAAGTTAAAAAAAGAAGGTAAGAGTTAAACCACATGTGGTTTCTTAAAGTGGGTTTGGGTTTGAATATAAAAAGTGCACAATAATATCTACAAAGAAGCAAGTAAGATTTGAACCTAGGTGGATAAGGTGACACTTATTTCTCCCAACCACCCAATCTACTCGCATTTTACAAAATTATTGGAAGAAAAAAAAGAGAAAAAGAAAAGAAGACAAAAGTGAAGTAAAAACAAAGTCACAAACAATGGCACCTACATATTCGGAAATCAAGTCACAGCTACAAACAACAGTGGACGAGTTAGAGCAATATAAGGCGATCAATAAAAGTGTACAAGCCGACGTTGAGATGCAGAAGCGGTTGAAAGAGTGGAGAGACGATGAGAATCGTCGCTTATGGAACCAAAATCGACAGCTAGAACGAACCATAAGTGATAACAAGAAAATTTTATATGATCAAGATAAAGAAATATCATGTTTAAAAATTCATAATCAAAACTTAGAAGACGAGATCAGAAAGTCAAAAAATGACAACAAATCACCATATGGATGTGATAATGAATTAGAAGAAGAAATAAAACATCTAAGCAAACTCATGATGGAAAAAGATGATGAATTGGCGCAAGTCTGGATGAAGTTAGAAAATCAAGAAACAGAGTTACGTCATCATAAACAACAAAAAGAAAAACTCTAGCAACAGTATGACGGCAGTAAGAAGACACATAAGTTAGAACTGATAAAAGTCAACAAGGTGTTATCAAGCGATTTCGAAGAAATTTTCATATTAAGAAATCATAACAAAACACTAGTCACAAAAATTAAGAAGTTGAAAAGTAGTCGAAAGACAGAACAATCTACAGAAGACATTGAAGTTAAGCTTCTAGACAAACAAGTATCAGAAGGCATAATGAAGATCTTAAGGAACAACTTAACAAGTCTGAAGATGAAAGAAAATCACGTGTAGAAGTGATTAAGAAGTTTCAAAATGATAACATGCAGTTAGAAAACAAGTTGTAAAAGATACAGAAACCTTCAAACCTCAAGAGACGAAAATACAACTTTCTGCTCATACCAATGCTAAAAAAATGACACTCGTAAAAGAAAATGACATTGTGAAAATTCCATATCAACACCCCAACCATAAAAATAGATATTCTAAAAAGTGGGAAATGTCGAACGATAGCGGTACCAATGTGATCAAATCTCCTAACGATAGATCAGTATGGAACGCCAACAGTCCATAACAAATCAATTTGGGATGGATTGATTCATCCACATATCGAAAGTTGTGCTCAACTCTTAGTAGTTCGTATTGACATGTTTCGTCATCTGCGACACCACAAAAAATGATGCAAAAACATTATAAGGCTTTGAGGACAAAGCCTTTCTAAGGGAGTGGCTATGTAACAAACTTAAATAATAACAACAAACAACAACAACAATAATAATAATAATAATAAACATTAACATATATATAAAATACATAATAATAATTAATAATAATTAATAATGTCTTTATGAAGAGACATGACTCTTAATGAAAGGGTATTTCGCCAAAATATAAATAAGGGGCCCGGAGTGCAAGGGAAACTTGGAGAATGGGAGCTCTGTACGGTGCAGGCGGTAGGATTTGATCGGTCGGGCCTCGGCCTGTGAGCTAATCTACCCCTGACAGGACTAGGATAGGTTGTCAGTTTCATGAAGGCGCGACTTACACCTGTTCACACTTCCCGGTGTATGTTTCGCACACGTATTTGCTGCTAAGGTAAATGACGGTGGGGCTTTCTAGATCGAGGTTATTCTAGTTTTGACCCTGCGTTTGGTGAGGATTGTTACCTTGGCTGTATTGACCGGGGGGTTTTGCACGGGCATCGGTTGGGAGTTACCATCCATTACTATTGCCTTTGCTCTGATTAGGGCTCTTGTCGGTGATCGTCATGGGTTTGGAGGACAAGGTTGATTCTTCGGCGGATCCGGTGCCGAAAGGGGTTTTTCACTATTCTTCGAGCGGTTTTGGGTTGGGCGCTTCGAGTACTAACTGTTGGGGCGACAGTTTTCTTCTGGCATCTTTGCAAACGGATCTGGGGGGGGACCTTCTCTCTGTCGTTCCTTTTTGCCGATTCTCCTCTCTGTGCACAAGGGGACCTTGCGGTGCTCTCGAGGGATGGGGAAGCGAATTTTTTGTGTTCTAATCCTCCTGAGGTAGGGGAAACTTCTTTGGGCAGATTCAATAATATGCCTGTGGTTTCGGAGGCCGTGGTGAACCCTGTGGATTCTATTGTTGAGGGCCTGGCTGTGCAAGGTGTTGAGGTTCCTGAACAGGGTTTTGGGCATCCTACTTCGGCGGCGGCCGTGGAGGGACATGTGAACATTGAACTGGATGGCTTTGTTCCCTTAAGTGACTCTAGGGGTGGTTCCGAACCTTTGGGGACTAGGGCTGGAGTTTGTGGTGTCAACAGGCGCCGGAAGGCTTTTGTAAAGAAGAGGTGGGTGGCATGTTCGTATGCGCTGGGGGAGGACATTCGGTGGTCACAAATTGTGCAGATGGCTTCCTTGACTGTGGTAGGAAAGATCATTCACAAGAATGTTTCTTTTCCGATGATTGAGAAGTGGCTTAACTCTTCTTGGGCTGAACATTTGGGGGTGCTCTCGGAGCTGGAGGGCTTGACCAGGGGATGGTTTGCACTAAACTTCACCCAACAGGAGCATGTGAATTGGGTCATTGAGAAAAATTGGTCAATCGATCAATGTCCTGTTTTTCTTAAATTATGGACACCAAACTTTGATGCCTCTCGTGAAAGGGTGGACGAAGTGTCGATTTGGGTTCGGCTTCCGAGCCTGCCGCGACACTATTGGTCTGAGGAACATTTCATTTGTATTGGCAATATTCTAGGTACTTTTCTAGAGGCGGCTATGTCTTTCAAGGTTACTAAGTTGTGCAAGGTGGCCTGGATTCTTGTGAATATCAATGTGTGCGAGGGTTTGTATGAAGAAATTCACCTGTCATGGGGATATACTTTATTTAAGCAGAGGTTGGATTACGAAAATATCCCTTTTCGTTGTCGCAGGCATCACACTTATGGACGCCTGGCAGTGGATTGTTGTCTAGGGGTGCGCACGATTAATGGTTGAGGTCCTCAACGGGGTCATCAAGGGACTGGTTCGAGTCGTGGGGTGTCATCACCTTCCATGGGACCCTCTTCGTTTGAGGCTGAGGAGATGCACACTGAGACGGTGGCTCCTGTTTCTGTAGCGGAGGAAGAGATTCAATGTTTGGAGGTTGCGGTCGTAGGGGTGACTGCTGAAGATCATTCGGGCTTGGGGTCGATTCCACCGGGTATCTCTTCCTTTGCCCTTCTCCGTCTTTAAATGTTTTTGCAAATATTTTTCAGGTTTCAGGGATGGACTGGATGGGGGATAAATTAAGGAACCTTGCTATTTCTCCACTCCCTTTGGTAGACTCCACCCCTTCCACTGCTGCAATATTAGAGGAGATACCGCAACATCCCCTAGAATCTGCTGAGATCAAGGAAGGGCCTCCTAACCAACCCACCTCTGTTGTTTCTAGATATTTCCTTAGGTTGGGGATTAAAAACCCTCCTGGGGGCTTAGAAAAGGATTCTTTCCCTGTGTCTCGGGGAAGGGGACGGAAATCTTTTCTGGCTAAGGCTCAGTTTAGGGCACAAAAGGACTTGACCGAGGAGAAACAATTATCTATTGAACGGGCGCTTAGAGCAGTGCAGGCCCATAAAAAGGGTCGTCGATGAAGATTATGTCCTTCAACTGTCGGGGTCTGGCAGGTCCCCTTAAAAGACTTGCACTACGGCGGGTGGTTGAATTAGAACACTTGGATATTTTGTTGTTACAGGAAACGCTTGGTGGTGGTGATGTGATCAAGGAGAAGTTGGAGAATTGGTTTAGTGGTTGGACTTTTGTGACCTTGGATGTTCGGGGTCAGTCGGGGGGTCTAGCTATGGGTTGGGACACCTGTGTGGTTAAAGCCCTGGATATTTGGGGCATGGATTCGGTCTTGGGAATGACGATGCAAGGTTTGGATCATGGGGATCTTGTTGATGTATTCAACATTTATGGTCCTTATATTAACCGCATTCCTTTCTGGGACAATATTTTCTCTCTGGATTTGTTTTGTGGGGAAATGGTTGTTATTGGTGGGGATCTTAATTTTTCTTTGGGACAGACGGAGGTATGGGGGCCATATGCTCGCCCGAACCTTCATACGACATACTTTACTTAGAAGCTCATTGAGAGAAACTAGCTTGACATTAAACCTGTTAAACTGAAGCCGACGTGGCATAACAATAGGTGTGGGGATGGGCGTGTGGCTAAATGACTTGACCAGTTTTTGGTCAGTGAGAAGATGGTGGAAAACCAACACTACATGAAGCAATGGGTGGGATGTGGGGTTCACTCTGATCATCTGCCCATTTTTATGGAATATCGGAATGGGCCGGTAAAACCCCCCAGCCCTCTCAAATTCAATAAGACTTGGCTGAAGGATGAATCCTTTCGGCAGTTGATTCTCTCCAATTGGGTCTCCTTCAATCCGGATATCAGACTGTCGGTGGATTTCCAATTTGCGGAGAATTTTGCCCGGTTGAAAGGGCTTATTAAGCAATGGGCGATGGAAAAGCGGAGAAGAGATGAAATTGAGTTGCGGCAGATTGAAATGGATATTGAATCCATTATGGACACGGATGATGGGGTTATGCCGAATCAGGAGTCTAAGGACATCTTGGTTGGCCTGGTGGGGCGTAGGAATACACTACTGTTGGATAGGGAGGAGACTTGGCGTTTAAAGAGCAGGGCTATTTGGCTGGCGTGTGGGGATGAAAACACTAAGTTTTTTCATGCCTATGCCAAGGGAAGGAAAGCTGTGAATACCATTTGGAGCCTGGTGGATGACAGAGGTCGTAGGCGTGAAACGTTTGAGGAATTGGCTGAGACTGGGGTTGAACATTTTCAGAAATTATTCAAGGCCCCGGCTGGGGCACATATTGCGGAGATCATGAAAGTTGCTCAAGTCTTTCCAAGGTTCATAGGGGAGGAGGAAAACAATTCGTTGGTGGAAGAAGTTTCTGAAGAAGAACTGAAAATGGCTCTCCAGATTTTTCAGAAGGACAAAAGTCCTGGACCTGACGGATGGACCATCGAATTCTTTATTGACCTATATGACCTCTTGGGGGAAAACATTCTAAAGGTGGTGGAGGATTCCCGCCTATCTAGAAGGATCCCGGCCTACTTTAATTCGACCTTCATTGCACTTATCCCCAAGGTGGATAACCCTAAGTCTCTACATGACTTCAGACCAATTTCACTATGTAACTGTATATACAAAGTGATCACTAAGGTTATTGCCCGGAGGTTGAAGGACCTATTGTCTGAACATATTTATGGTGAACAATTTGGATTCCTTAAAGGAAGACAAATTGATGAGGCTATTGGTGTGGCGCAGGAAGGTCTTCACAGTATGAAGACCCGCAAAATCAAGGGGGCAATTTTGAAGATCGATCTCTCCAAAGCATATGATAATGTAAGATGGCTTTATTTACATATGCTACTAATTCATCTTGGATTTGGGATTGCTTTTGTCAGGTGGATCATGAGCTGTATTACTATTGTGTCTTTCTCTGTTCTGATCAATGGGGTTGCATCCCCCTTCTTTCATGCGAAGAGAGGTTTGAGACAGGGATGTCCATTGTCTCCTTTACTTTTTCTGCTTGTGGTTGAAGGTTTAAGTCATCTTCTGAAGAAAGCACATCAAGATGGACATTTGCTTGGTATAGTCGTTGCTCCACATCTACAGATTACACATCTACTATTTGTGGATGATGTACTTATTTTTTGCTTAGGGACTGTTCATGATGTCAATACTATCTCTGGAATCCTTGGCCTATTTTCCACTGCAACTGGCATGGAAATAAATGAGGGGAAGTCTTCAATGACGACTCATGGTATGGATGAAGTGGAAGTAAGACACACCTCAACTCTTTTCCCATATATTCGTGTCACTCTGGATGAGGGACTAAAATATCTGGGTTTTATTTTGAAACCCAACAACTATTTGAAGAAGGACTAGTTGTGGCTGATTGAGAAGTTGGAGAAGCGTCTTCATTCTTGGAGCCATCGTTGGCTCTCTAGAGCAGGGCGACTCATTCTAGTTAAGTCAGTATTGGAAGTTATTCCTGTTATTGGATGTCTCTTTCTTGGATCCCCCTGGCTACATTGGATAAGGTGCATAGAATTTGTCTACATTTTCTGTGGAGTGGTCACAAGGATGCTTCGGTTTCTCCATGGGTCAGATGGGAGAAGATTGCTAAGCCAAAATCCCTGGGGGGATGGGGCCTTAAAAATATCTTTCATTTTGTGGGAGCGCTGGCAGCAAAAGGGGGTTGGTGTTTGATCCACTCGAAAAACCTGTGGACCAAGGTTATGACTGAAAAATATATTGCCCTTGATTCTGTTGTTGATTGGATAAGGAGCCCTCAAAAAGGACACAAGGGTGGATCGGTCATTTGGAAAGCTATGAACAAATCCTTTGTTGTTATTAAAGAAAACCTGATTTGGAAGGTGGGTAATGGAAGGAGCGTGCGGGTAGGCATTTTTTCCGTGGCTCGGATGCAATGGCAGATTTAGACTGTCTGAACCTTTGGTGGCCTCTCTGAGGCAGCATGGTGTTCACTTTCTCTACTAGCTAGCAGCTAATGTACAGGCGGTCCGTTGGTCACAGTCTTGCCGACCGGTCTCTGATTTTGTACTTAATGATCAGGAAAGGATTGAACTGATCTGGTATATGGGGGATTTGCGATTATCCATGATTAAACTTCGGGAGGCGGAGGATGAACTCATTTGGAATGGGGCCTCTAATAGGAAGTACACTCCCAAGGAAGGGTATAACTTCCTAAGTGCACAGAATTATGATGTGCGGCCTAAGTGGTGGTGGCAAAAGATTTGGAAATTCCACTGTCCCCCCAAGATGCATCTTTCCTGGTGGTGTGTATTAGAAAATAAAGTCCCTTGCTGGGAAAACCTTATCAAACGGGGTTTCAATAGTCTGGGATGGTGTGCTTTGTGCCGGAATGCAGGGGAATCAACTGCTCATCTATTTCTCTCTTGCCCATATTGTGTGGAGGTGTGGAAGGAATCCTACGCACTGCTGAGATTGAATCCGGCGTGTCGATGGGAAGGGGCCACTATCATGCTGGCCTAGGAACATTGGCATAGAATGGGTTCTTCGGATGTTATGAATGTTCTTCCTCTTCTGGTGACTTGGGGTATTTGGTTGGCCAAGAATAAACTTGTCTTCTCTGGGAAAGAATGTACACCGGCTATCACGGCTGGGTTGGTTTGTGGGATTGCTATTGCACTCCCAACACACTTGAAGATTAAAAAATAGAGGGATGTACTGGCTCTTGAGATTGATTGGTCTAATCCCTGGGGTTTCTTTGATGGTGCCTCACAAAACAATCTTTGTGGAGGCGGTGTATTTTGAATTTGGATGAGAATCAATCCTCTGAATTGATTCCTGGTTTGGGGGTGAGCAGTAACAATCACGCTGAACTTTTAAGCCTACAATTACTCCTCATATTTGCAGCTGAGAAGGGGTGTAGAACCATTCAGATTTTCGGTGGCTCCTTAAATGTGATCAATTGGGTTAAAAGAATTCAAACTTGCAGCGATCTTTTGTTAGGCAACATTTTACTATCTATCTGGGAAGTGATGGAATCCTTTGATCTGATTACATTCATACATGTATACAGGGAGAACAACTGCTAGGCGGACACTACATCGAAGGCGGGGCTCCTGCTGGATCCAAGCATGTGGAAGGTTAAGGAACGACTAGGTGACGAAGCATTCGAATACTACCATCGCCCCTTTTTTGATCTGGTGGTGACTTGATGTTTTGATGTTTTGATGTTTTGATGATGGGGCATGTATCTTTTGGACTCTGTTTATGTTTTCATATGACAGTTACACTTAGTTTTTTGCTGAGACTATATCAGACTGCTTCTTACATATAGTTTCAGCTACATTACATGATTGATGTTGATAGGATGGGATGTTATATTTTTTTTGGAGTGGGCAGGGCCTGGTTTTTTTTGGTAACATTGTATGACTTTTCTAGAAATCTGATGGATGGATCAGATTGTTTATCATGGACTTGTTTATCAGTCATGGTTGGTGATTTAGAATATGCATTGCATATCTACAAAATGTAATTTTGTCTCTCTACAGATGATATAAAATTATGCTTTTTTTCCTTGGAAAAATAAATAAATAAGTAGGAACGAAGATACATTTATTAGGCGTGGTTATTATGGCGGTCATGCGGATACCTATAAGCCTTATGGTGAGAATTTATACTACTATGATGTCAACTCCTTATATCCCTATATCATGAAAACCTTTTCTATGCCGGGTGGTGTCCCTGTCTGGCACAATAATTTGCAAGGCAAGCAATTGTTTGAAATGTATGGCTTTATTGAGGTCTTTGTGACTTGTCCTTGTACGATTAATCACCCATTCTTACCATACAAGGATCCTAAGAATAATACATTATTATTTCCTACAGGTAAATGGGTGGGTGTATACTATAGTGAGGAATTGAAATTTGCGAAAACCTTGGGTTATAGGATCATACCCCTAAGGGGCTATTTATTTGAAGAGAAGAGTAGTCCATTTGAGGGCTTTGTTTCATCGCTATTTGCTAAAAGACTTGAAGCGAAGAAAGCGGGAGATGAAGCCATGTCATTTACGTACAAGATTCTTATGAATACACTGTATGGTCGATTTGGTATTAATCCAGAGAGTACTACTACAGAGATCTGCGATAGGGCCAGATATGACCATTTGGTCAGAAATTCTCACTTGATCTTAGGTGATAAGCTTAGTGAGCATAAATATATTGTAGACTTATCTATCAATTTATTCATATTTTATTATCTACGATATGTGGGTTATTTCAGAAATTACTTAGTTGAGAATATCCAACTATGGATATTACAGTTTTTTTTTTTTCTTCGCGTGGTTCACAACCTCGACAATTGTGGCAAAGGCTTGTTATATCCACATTAACAATTCTATGGGGCCCATCCAAAGGGGCCTCGCCCTATCAACTCCAATTTTGGGAGCCTAACCTCAAAAGACCAAGAGAGTTGGATTTGTAAGAGTTGAACCTCCGACCTCAATATCAACGATCTTTAGACTTAGACTCCAACCAACTGAACTACCTCTCGAAACTTTATTAATAACTATCATCATAATGATATAACAATTTATTTACATCATAGATATATCATGTAAAAAAGGAAAAGAAATTAGATACCTATTCACTTTACATTAATATTTTTTTATTAAAAACAAAATAAGATTATAAAAAGTTATGAACCAAAAAAATTTAGGCATTTTAAAATTAATAAATAATTGAAAACATTAAAAACAATGTTAGAGGTTTATTATAATTTAATAAGTGCACTTCATTGCTATTTTTTTTAATGAAGAACGGTTAAGAGGATTATAGAAATGAGGATGAGGAAAGCCTAAGTAGAAAAAAAAAATACATTTATATTACAAAGTGTTTTGGACAAGGTAGGGAATTTCAAAAATGTCTCGACCATATATAATTAGACATGCAACAATAAAAACTAAAGAGTCCAGCTTTTGTAGCTCTTAATAAATTGATCTAACAATAAGACATTAATAGTATATAATTTTTTTAACCATGGGAACAACAACCTCCCAAGAGTATATCCAATAGCTTGCAAGCTAGATAGATCAGAAACTTGTGACTTAGCAGGGGCTGAGACATCTCGGTGGGGTCGCCTACCCTTCAAGCCTTGCCACAGCAAGCCAAATGAGCAACCCTACCCCCGCTAGTTTAGAACTTGTGACCTCCAAGGAGATAACACATGTTCTTAACCATTAGGCCCACTCAGGTGCTCCGATATTAATAGTACATAAATTAGCAAAAATAAAACAAAATCATAAAGACCTTAAACATGCATGTGTTCCTCGTCCTTAAGTTATGGAGCATTTGAAATCTTCAATTTTCACTAAAGTAGTTTACTGCATAGTGTCCATTTCCATAACATTAGAGTTGGAGAATTCCCCCATGCTAGAGTGACGACCAAATACAAACTCCTTAATTAAAGTATCATGACGATCTTTATCAAATGCCAGTTGTGCCAACTTCTCTTCATACATCTCCATCTCGTTTTCCAGTCTACCATGCAGCCGCTTTTCCGTATCCACTTGACAACTAAGTCTCCCCATCTTATTCTCAATTCTCTTTAATTGCCCCTCAAGTCGACACAACGTCTTTCTCATTCTTGAAATCCCCCCCCTTTGCACACTTAAACTCCGTCGCCCTGCCCTGAACACCCTCCATCCATGCCTCTACACCAACATAAAACACTAGAAACTTGATATTTACTCCCCTATAATGTGATACACCTCCAGGTCTTGAAACCACCCCCTTATGCATCCATAAACCAACAAATAATTTCCCCATCGACCTAACTCCCACCACTACGAGACAAGCTTCGGTTCGCAAACTAGGTTCCACAGCTTCCCCAACAAGCCTGACTTAATCATGTTGCAACAAATTTCAAATTGAAAACAAAAATCAACCCGCTTCATCAATGACCCAACCTTCACCACCTTGAATCGGGTACCATAACAAAGGAAAAACAATTAACACATTTGTCCTAGTCCAATCCACCTTACTTAGGCTGAGAAAATGATCATAGTGTCTCATAGTCCAATCCACTTACTCAGGCCGAGAAGATGATCATAGTGTCTCATAGTCCAATCCACCTTACTCAGGCCGAGAAGATGATCATAGTGTCTCATAGTCCAATCCACCTTACTTAGGCCGAGAAGATGATCATAGTGTCTCATAGTCCAATCCACCTTACTCAGGCTGAGAAGATGATCATAAACCATCCTCCAACGTAGATTTATGCAACGCTCTCTTCGTAATTCCCCACCATACTCCATAATTATCCTTGCACGATCTAGAATGATCATTGTGTGAAGAGCCGAGAGTGCACATGGTCAAGATATATGAAATATGTGTGAAACAAATGATGGAGATATTGAATACATCCGAAGGATTTCGTGGTTACATGCCACCCCTCTATGCATGCACAAACCCAAAACCTTTGAAATTTCATAAAACAAGATCACCTCTTTTGATTTAATGTTAATTAGGAGGTGATTACAAATGGTGAGGCCCATCATTAATGAATTATGGAATCCACTTTCTTTTGATTTAATGTTTAATTAGGAGGTGATTACAAATGGTGAGGCCCATCATTAATAAATTATGGAATCCACCTTCGTTGTGAAGGAGTGCTTCACCAAAATGCCTTTGTCTAATAGAGTGGCTTCGTTAGCAAGTTGATTAGCCTGACAATTGTTTTGATGTCATATATGCCAAAAAAAATTAAAGCTTTTCAATGCAATATAGATTCTGCTCAATCTTGTTAAGAATATGATTTTGAATTGCTTGAAACTAAATAACAACGGTAATATTTTGCTTCCAATATTGCTTGATAACTAAGAGAGAATCCACATAAATCATTAATGGAGAAGCGAAATTATTAAGGTTGAGATTATATGTGATCCAAATTATCTCAACAAAATTATTAATAATGCAACCTAAACCTCAAGAAAACATTGCCACTTCTTTTTAATTAAAGTCAAAGAAGACCCACACTTGTCACACCTAATTAATTATACCTCGTTATAGAAGGAACCTAATTATACCAAAGAGTGGTTGAAGAAGAGTCTTACCTAAAGTTAATTTTCACAAATGACATTTTAAATTTCCAATCCATATAACACCCTTAATCATACCTCATTATAGAACGAGGGGTTGAATAAGAGTGTTATCTAAAGTTAATTTTCACAAATAACATTTTAAATTTCTAATCCATATAATTTTGATTTTAAATTTGAAACATTTTTAAAAATAAAATTTTAGGCTAAAAATGGATAATTTTTTTGTTTTGTTATTACATTAAAAGAAGTGGGTTAAATGGCGATGAAGATCAATGTTTAATGAGACCTATTTGGTCTATTGAGCCTTAAGTAAAGATAAAGGAATTATTTGGATCTGTTTAAAATCTAGTATCTATGGTTTAAAAACTGAGAAATAAGCATTCATATACCGCCATAGATTTGGCAAGTTAGAAGATCATAGAGATTACAATTGCAGCAAAGATTGGGAAACTGCAATTGAATGTGGGTATATGCATGCCACTCTGAAAGAAAGTGAGATTCATCCTCAATGTTTATAGACTTATAGAGTTGGAAAATCCTTTCTTCCCATGGAGTTTTAGGAATTGCCTAGCGCCTTGTTTCGCTATGAAACTCATGGGAGTTCATTCTTATCTTCGTTGTATTAATCTTCCTCTTTAAACTGGTTAAGTCAAATAGATACTTTGGAACTTCTAGATTAAAATTAATAAACTTATTGTAATATCTTAATTTTGTTTTAACCTCTAAAGTTTTTTCGTCTTACATTCTTGCATTGAACTTAGATGTGATAGTATTTTTGAGATTGTTGATATTTTGCAACATGTTATTTTCATTAATCCCCCAATGATTTAACCAATCTATGACATCCTTATACCATCATCTTTTGAGTCGAAAATGGTCTTAACTAGAATTTAAAGCAATTTTACGTAGTGTCTTGTCTTCCATGTTGTTTATCTTATTCATGTACATCATGCACGTAGTTATAATGATGCTTTCGATGGGGGGAAGATCCACCTTCTATAAGAAGAATAAGATAGGGCATATTGCTCTTAATTTTGAGGTTATAAGTGATAAAACATTTTTTAATTTGCTCGATCTTTCTCTAGGATTCTCGAGATATGTTGCAACCCCAAACTTCACAACTGTACAAGATAACGAGAGTGACAAGATTTTCGAAAAGGAACTTCTTCTTATCCCACATCACCAGATTTGTAGATTTACAATTGTTTTCTAGGCCAAAATAAGCTTTCCACCCTTTGTTAATCCTTTTCTCAATGCTATGATTCCAATTGAGCTTGTGATGGATACCATTTCCGAGATATTTACAAGAGGAAACTTCCTCCGAGTTGTTATTGTCATAAACAAAATTAACAAAAATGTCTTTCTTGGACTTGATAGTCATAAATTTAGTCTTGTGGGTGTTAACAAACATGCCCATGTTAAAGCATAAATCCTTGAAAATCCTTAATTGTTTATCAAGGTTAGAGGTGCACCTTTCCATAAGAACATATCATTGGCATAGAGAAGGAGGATTATGACTATTCCAGCTAAGGTCGTTCCAATGCAACCTGCTTCTTCTAAACAACTTTCTAGCTTATTGATGTAAATGCTGAAAAGGGTAGGGGAGACATGGCATCCTTGCTTGACTCCAATATGAGAATTATTATTTTTTTACTATCCCTCAGTGTTTTTAATTTTGAGAATGACTTTCTCATACAAACTTATTGTGACAACTTTCAACTCTGAAGGAACCTTAAGCTCTTATAATATATTCCACAAGTTATTTCTAGGCACTGCATCAAAAGCTTTCCCAAAGTCCATAAAGCAACGAAAGAGATCAGATTTAATGTTATCATTCATTCACATTTATCATAAGCATAATGAGGTGGTCTATAGTAGAGTGATATCTTTTAAACTTTGTTATTGAATGCATTTGCATTTAAAAAAGATTTTAATCTTTATATTTTTATAATATTAATATAATAAACAAATTTTATATTTATAAATCTATATTTAATATTAATTTATTTTATTATAAAATTTATTAAGTATTTATAAAAATTTAAATATAAAATTAATTTAAAAATTTTCAAGGTATAAAGCTAAATCAACCACAAAATTTATAATTACAAAACTTTCAAAACCATCACAATAATATACTAATGATATTAACAATAATAATTACAAGTTTAACATATATCTTCTAAATTTAAAAAAAAAACACTCTATCGCACAACTAATTGATATTGACTTTTTAACACTTTATATGAATTCTATTTTTTAATAAATTTAATAATAATAAAAAGTATACATCTGGCAAACTGTCCTGCTTCCACATGGACACGGCTTTAAACGGAAGGGACGAAGGCGCAGTTTTGGGCACGCGATAAGAACACGATACACCGACCTCTTATAGATATAAATATCGAATACTCACAATGGAGCCAAGCTATAAAATTAACGTGAGAACTGGGTCTGGGAGCAATCCAGGTAGCCTTGTACGAAGCTCAAGAAATCGTTAGAAACAATCCCAGTTAGAAAGAAGCTCGGAGTAATGGCTGGACATGGTCGTGATGCAGTTGACGACTTTGATGACTACGATCCCACTCCATTTGGTGGTGGATATGATCAGGCACTTGCCTATGGGAAACCCAGATCTCCATCCGAAGAAACTTGTTATCCTGCCAATCAACCAGGAGACGAGTCGTCCCATGACTTTTCATATGGAGCGGAATCATCCCCTTATGGAGGATCAGGAGGCGCCCATGACATCGACGAACAGAGACCCACATATGGATCTGGATCCACCCCTTCCTATGAGGGAGACGAGCCCACTTATGGTGGTGGTGGTGGAGGATTCGATTATGGGAGGCCTAAGCCTCAGCCTGCATATGGGTATCAGCCCAAGCCTCAGCCTGCATATGGGTCTAAGCCCAACCCATATGGAGATCAGCACGAGGAAAAGCCAAGCTGGAACATGCCACCCCAGGACTACCAGTCTGGGTATTCTGATGATAAATACGGAGAGGAGAGTAAGCCGAGTTATGGAAGAAAGCCTAGCTATCAGCAGCAACAGGAGGAAGTAGAGCCACCCAGGTTTGGGAATCCCCCAAGTAATTATGAGCAGCAGGAGGAGGAACCTCCCAGGTTTCAGAGGCCCTCCAGTTACTACCAGCAGGAGGAGGAGCCTCCCAGGTTTGAGAGGCCCCCAAGTTATTATCAGGAGGAGGAGCCTCCGAAGTTTGAGAGACCCCCCAGTTACTATCAGCAGGATGAGCAGCCTCCCAAGTTTGAGAAACCCCCCAGTTACTATCAGCAGGATGAGGAGCCTCCCAAGTTTGAGAGGCCTAGTTATTACCAACCTGACCAGGAAGAGGAAAGAAATCAACGCCCTCAATTTGTAAGTTAGATGCTATTCCATTTACTGTTTCCTGATTAGACTTGTTACAGGTTAGATCCATCTTAACATCAACTTTTGAAGTGTTTAGAGTAGTTATAAATCGGGTGGTGCCATGGATCGAAGCTAGTTTTTTTATCTTTTTCTTTTAATTAATTAATTATTTAAAAAAAATTAATTTTACCAAATTTTAATACACACATATGAAGTAACATGGATCTCCCTTATCCTGGCATTTGATAGTTTGAAATGGAATGAAAATATTTGTCTAGTTTTGATTTGAGATATAGGGTGAACTAGGGTACTTGTCTTTATTTTGGGTATTAGTGTATATTGTTTTCCATTTTGCTCTGCAGACCCCTGTAATTAACTTATCAACAGCATTAACATTTGATCTACGATCTCCGAATCCTGCATTGTACAGCCTCTTATCTGTATGATGGATTATACTATACAGAAGATACCTGTGCTAGCCATGGTAGATCGACAGAAAAATTACAGATCGAGATGGAGAAGCACCACTGGATATTAATTTTAATCGTCTTAAGATATATATTGAATCTTATATATTGGACTAAATGAGATTTTTTCTTTAATTATATAGGGTGAACTAGGCTACTTATCTTCTTTTTGATATTTGTGTATATTGATTTTCCCTTTTGTTGCCCTTTCTGCTGTGTCAGATCCTAGTAAACTAGCTTGTCAGCAGCATAGAACTCTGATCTCAAATCTCCGAAGCCTACGTTGTAAAGCTTTCATATCTGTGTCATGGTTGTACTATACATAGGATGAAAACATTTAGCTGTGGTAGTCATGGAAGATCAACAGAAAAAACACAGATTGAGATGCTGACGCACCACTGGATATTTATTTAATGGTGTCGAAGACGTGTATTAGAACTCATAGATTTGAGTGAAAGAGAATTTTGATTTGATGATATAGGGTGAACCAGGCTACTTATCTTAATTTTTTATATTGTCTTTTATTGGTTTCTGCCCCCTTTTGTTGTCTATTCTGCTCTCTCAGGCCCAAGTAAATTAGTTTATTAGCAGCATTGACCTTTAATCTTTTGGATCTCTGGAGCTTACATACTAAAGCTCTCATATTTGTTATGATGGGTTATAATTTCTTTTTCAAGGAAAGCCTTGGAAGTCACCGGGCACTTTCCCACAATTCCTTTCAGCGCTGATTACAATGTCTAAGACCTGCTGCATGAAAGCTCAAAGTACTCAACAACTTGAGCTACCCCACTGGGCTTTTAATTTGAAGAACACTGGGGTAGGATTTGATCCACTTATTGTGCACAAGTCTTATGATGGGATATGCTATACAATGATGAAAACATTCAACTGTGGTAGTCATGGCAGATTGACAGAAAAATCACAGATCGAGATGCAGAAACAATGCTCCATATTAATTTTAATGGTCTTAAGACTTATATTGAAGGCTATATATTTGAATGAATGCGAAGCTTTCTCTATTTCAGAAAGATTAAGCTTAAGTAGCACCAAATGTGATTTTATAAATTTATGAAGCCAGTTTTCTAGGGGTCATCATTTAGCATGTGCATAATATACAAGGCTTTAACGGCTCAGTGAACCCTTCCTCAAAATGAGAGTTTTTCTTTTCCTTTTTTCCATCTAAATTTGATGCCAGCTAGTGTTTTGGTCCACCTGCGAGGTTGACTTGTTGGGTAACAGTGTAAAACCTGTGAGTTATTTTCCGGCCAGCGTCTGATCTATGAGCACTTGTGGAACTGACTTGCCTGGCAGAGTAAAATCTGCGAGCTATTTGCTGGCCAGGGTCTGACTTACAGCTGGCAAAGTACTTCGTGCTTTCAATTTCAACTCCCCACAAAAGGGTGAAGGTTGTGTGGCAATTAGTTTTTGTGCAGGTTTTGTGGCAAATTGAGGGGCCTGTGAAATGCTTGGGATTTGGTGTCAAGGACAATTTGGATGTTTTTGTTCCCGGTGAGCACCTTAGCCTTTGGAAGGATTTGTGGTATTATGATTTTCAACAATCACAAACCTAGTGTGATCTTAACCATGCTCAAAAAGGTAAATTTTGTACACAAAGTTGTTTAGGGGACACCTATCATATGGTTTGGGAAATTTGTCCCTTTAAAATGCAACTTCATGGGGCAGGGTTTATTTGGAGGGATTGGTGATGGAGGACTGGAAGTCTTTTTATATATATGTGGCAAAGGACCTTTATGATCCGGTGCAACGCACTTTTGACATTATGTCACACCTGAAAATCTCATTTTTCTTTCAAACTGAATGCGGGGTGCCTTTTGCTTCGTCAAGGATCAACTATCAAGAGCACACTTCATAAACTTGGTATTACAAATGATTCATGCAGCTTGTGTGGTAAGGATGAAACATTTGAGCATGCTTTTTGGAAATGTCACTCTACTAAGATTTTTGGCATGGAAAGATCCTCTTCTATGATAGGCATGGGTGATTCTGGATGGCTGCGAATTTTTATGGCACACAATTCAGCTATCTGCAAATGTTGTTTTGTGGAAATATTGTTGCATAGCTACTTCTAATGAGGAATCATCCTCCCTTTTCCTAGGGGAACTTGGGGTTTTATGTAGGAGTTGGATTTGGTTGTCAAAGTCCCTCTTTCGGGATGTTGAGTCCCTTCCACTTTGGGCATAAGGCCATAAGTTCACATTTTTTACCATTTTAGGGCATGAGTTTCTTGGTAGTCTTGTTGTTTGTGTCTTGGAGCTCTACCTACATGATCACTGTTTGTTCTACGAAGTAATCTATGACATTAATTTATCAACACAAGTCACTTTATTATCCTAAAGTACAATGAACTATGGCATTTGACCACTATAATAGTCTAACTCTAATACCCTCCCTCACTGGTCATTTGGAAACCAAGCGTTTGTCACAGAATACAGATTTAGCTGGACCAAATGCATTGAAGATTTCTTCAGCTTACCCCTCAAATTCACTTCAAAATTCAGATGCTGAGAAAGTAATCCCACCAACCACTTGTTTGACCACATACTCTTTAGACATATGAGTGTCAATGCTGACTGATAATTTCAACCTACCTACTGTAAATGTAGATATTTTGTTTTTAAAAGCTGCTGATTTCTACATCTAGGTACCTAAGTGAATCAAAATTCACAAACCAAGCCTTTGGGGCCTACCATAACATATAGAGTGTCATCCATCCCTGCAAGTAAGGATCATCCCTACTTGTGGATGATCTGTACTTGCAAGTTACGAATTGCACTCCATGTGGCTGATCCACACTTGCAGATTTCTCTGCCTATGGCTGGTCTACACTTGCAAACTGCACCTCTAGAATTCTTTTCATTGAAGTAGAAGCGACTTGCTCTACCTTGGACCATTCTAGTTTGTTGGAGCAACACGTGCTTTCCTCCACTCATCCTTATCTTATTTGTCGTCAACTTGGGACTCAACAACATTTGAACCATTAGAGACATCACTGAACACTAAATCAACAAAACCCTGCTGAAGAACACCTTTTTTTTATTGCCTTCCACCTAATCCTCCTTCGCTGGAATTCTGAAAGTTCCTCTTCCTTTTCATCTCTGAGTATGTCTTCTCTGTCTCACCCATAGTAGTTACAACTGGTTAGTTCTGGTTTGGATTGGCCGATTCAGACCATTATTAACTTTTTTGGTTTGGTTCAAAGTGTGACCCATTTTGCAAGTCAGTTTTGTTTTGAACTGACTGGTTTGGTTAAGAATTGATCGAATCATCTGCCAATGGGTTTTGATCAAAGTTGTCTAGTTCAACAAGAACATTAACAAAACACAGGAAAAAAATCATTATCCTTTTCTGTATTGTTTTAACTTAAATTTTAACATTAAAAGTTAAAGTGGGACCTGTTGTTGCCTTTCACACACCTGGGGGATGTGGCAGAAATCTTCAAGCCACTCGGTGTGTCCTTGGGGGCAAGTCTCGAGTCAAGGCTGTCACCTTGTTCTTGACTCCTCCGTTTAGGCCAACTCTTAACGAAGCCAAGGGGGGTAGACCCTATTAAAAGAAAATCTATGGTTTTTAGTTTACGAAAGAAAAGAGTAAATCTAGGAGTTAATATGAAATGGATAAAATAACACAACGGACTATTGCAAGAAAGAGATCGCATCAACAACATATGACAATGTAAGCACCATTCACGACATTTTGCGATAATTGATTTAAGCATTGGAAGTAAAACATACCAGTGCCGATGAATATGGAGTGCTTGTAAAGGTGGAGTGTTGTTGTGTCGTGTAAGTATTGCAATTGTCTCGTTGGTTAGTTTTAAAATTATTAATGAGTAATTAAGGGTGTGGGTTAATTGTAGGTTTGGCCCAACAAGTCAAGTCTCTTCGAACTGAGTGCTAAAGCTGTAATACCAAGTGTCCAACGGGGCGAGGATGAACCTGCTTGGAGTAGCCCCCTGACTTCATTGTAGTTACCCTCTGCAACCTCCCGAGTTCTCTAGAAAATCACTTGTGTAGATTTTCCTATTAAATCTAGTAACTCGTATCCCTTTCTGATACAACCAACTGATCAGACAAGCTGCAGCGGTGTACAACTTACCGGGAAGGAGTCTTGGTAAATTTTTAAGGATTTTAAACTTGTGTTCTTGTTAAAAATAAAAACCTCCAGGAATCTGTTTCGGTCCAAATGGACCTCAATCGAGAAAGCGAGGAAGGATTGATTTTAGATAACAGAAAAATACAAAACACAACTCACGGATAGTCTAATTAGTCCTACCACTCATCTCTTTCCCCTTTCGGGTCAATCGAAAAGTCGTGGGGTAAGTAGTATGATTACTTTGAATTTTTAAAAGATATTGAAATGCTTATGATTCAAAGTATACAATGCTACTAAAAAGAACTAAACTAGAAAACACTGAAAAAATCCAATGTTCCCCCATGTTTCTGGGACGGGGGAATGTGGGAGCGGGGAAACGCACATTCGGGACGCGTGGAGACCACCCCCAAATTTAGGGATATTCAGGGGGGGGGGGCGTGGGGACGTCTCTAAAATTATAAAAATAAAATAAAATATCAAAAATAATAATTCATTTGATGTATATTAATGATTGTGCAATGTAAATACTAAATATATCAGTTTATTTTCTAAGTAGTACCAAGTAGGAATTGTAAAATGTGAAAATAATGGGAAAACATTAAAAAAAAATTCCCAGGGGCATGGTTGGGGAGGGAAAGTTTCACCCAGGAGTCCCCAAGTCCGTGGGACGCAGGAAACGCGTCCCCGACCCTGCGGGATGCGTCCCCGTGGAACACTGAAAAAATCACAAAATTACAAAAACGCAGAATCCCCCATGGGGGGATGGGGAGTGGGCTCGAAAGAGCCTACTTGAACTTGCTTTTATTAATCGGTTACAATGCTTTAGCAGAAACGCTCTTTGGTGCTTGTTATTTGGGATCCAAAGGCTTACAAAATGTAAGGAAAAAAACCCAACCAAGGGGGAAGCCTCCTGGAAGCTCCGGGTGGCACACAAGTTGGTTTTTGGGCAACGTATCCTCTTCTTTTCGAACAGACGTGCTAAAAACCAGCAAGCAAAGTTTGGTAAAAAGTGCCCAAAAACATTTTAGAAATGTCTTTGGAGATTACAAAAAACACCCAAAAAATTTTGTTAAAAAAGTAAGAAAATGGCAAGCTTTCCTTGGGATCTTGGATTGCCTTTGGGGCAGCCAATATGATATGCACTTTATGCTAGATCTAAAATTGAAGACATCGAAAAAAGATCTTTAGATTTTGCAAGATACAAAATATAGTAAAATACTCTTTTTGGACCAAACTTGCAAAAAAGGCTTTAATGGCTAGATCTATTTAAAATATGGCTTTAAAAGAAACTTAGATCTAGATTAGAACTCAAATCTATGTAAAATATTACTCTTGCAACTAGATCTGAAGACAACGAACCAAGTAACCAGGTAAAATTTTAAATTTAGAGGAAGAGATATGGAGAGGAAAGGCTTGTTGCCTCAAAGAGCTAGCCAAAAGGCTTCGTAGTGGGATGCCAAGGGACTATGTCGTTTAGAGATGTTGAAAGTAATGTGGAGTCAAACTAGATCCACGATTCTTCCCAACCAAGCAACCTGTAAATCACTCAAAGACTTGCAAACCCGTGAGATCTGGTGATTACACATAAATCGAGGCTAAAACTACATGCATATAAACTTATAAACATGTCAGATCTAGATCTCTAAGTACACGAATTCAAAATAGAAGAAACAAGTAAACTTACTTATAGCCCTCTATTTCCAATGATTGAGAGCAATCTTTGTTCAACTAGATTCATAATCCAAGATGCAAAAACTTGAAACAACACATAGATTACCTCATGAAGATCAGACAATAATGGCCCACACACAATTGCACCACACCACTAGCCTCCAAAGCTTTCTTTATTGCAGCAAAATCACAAAATACTGTATCAATTACAACTTATAAGTCCCTTCATCCAACTCTAACTAGCTTGGAAGAGAGAAAGGCTGCTTTATTTATAGCCAGAGCCAAGCCCCTTGGGGGCTACCGACACTGAAGATAAACCTGAAGTTATCTGACTTTGAACCGAAGAGGAACTGAGTTGAACTGCAGAGATGATTGACACCTCTCTTAGATAAGTCACAAACACGCTGCCAACACACCCAATCAATGCCAAATCACCCAATCAACCACCCACCAAGATCAAACCGAGGTCAATCTCCTCACTCGTGAGTTTTTTTTGGTGAAGTGAAGAGGTGGGTGAGTGGGTGATGTCACCGCACACATGCATGCGCTATCTTCAAGGAGTATACGGAGGTATAAACTAAGGTTAGTATCAATGCATGCTTCAAAAAATGAAAGGGTGGACCCTCACTCCCTCACGTGAATGTGACGTGATGTTAATTCAAAGTTATAACTTGGTCTTTGTTTGAAACCATAACAAATTTTGAACATATATTAAAACAAATAAATAAATGAGGGGTCCACCCACTTAGCTCCTCCAATCCTCACGCTAGCATCCATGTGAATTTTGATGTCATACTCTCCATGCAATCTCTTATTTAACTCAACAAAGTTTTAAAACAATGTTTTTTAACATAAACTTAAGTTGAGATGGAACGTGAGGCTTAAGGGACCCATTCCAAGTCATCCTTTTAATAATTTTTTAATTATTTTGACTTTTCTCAACTTTGTCCTTTATGCCAAAATGTCTTAATTTAGCATTAAAACGCCCTTTTGATGCATCTTTAGCTGAATAATGCATGGGGTGCTCCGACTGCTCGACTGATGTGGAAAGGGGTCCTTGGGGTAAAGTGGATGCTCCAGGTGCGAAAACGAGTGTCCCCACGTCAGAAACGGACTCCGTATCTGACTTTTATTACATTTTGAATTTTTCTAATTAAACCATTAAAAATGGCCTAATTTTGCGGAAATTTTTTATTTTCTCGGAAACTGACGAAACTCTAGGGGGACCTAGCACATGTCAATACGACTCAAAATCAATGCCTAGCATGTTGAAAAACACTGACATGAAGGCTCTAATAACCTCCTAAGGTCAAAACACCAAGACGACTACCCCAACTTTGGAGGTGTGAGTGAAAAACTCAGAAATTATTAGTCGTTTGTTCAACAACCAATAATAACCGAGGGAAAAAAACACTTTGGGCTAGTCGGCTTGATGATTAAGTCCGAGAAGCTGAGCTTTTTATAAAAAATTAAATTCTAGGACATTTTTTGCAAATTCCCCAAGGGGGTATGGACATGTGTTTACAAAAAAATAACAAAAAGTTCCCAAACAAAGCCTGAATGACTTCTGAATTTTGAAAGGTGAACAAGTGTATGTTCTCATCACTCGGCTCACTAGACAATACCGACTCGGTATGACTTAGTAGGCAACATGACCCCATTTCAGGATGTTTGGTGATGGAATGATACCCATTGGACCCTCGCTCCATGAAAGAGTTGGGGTGTTTTTCAGCATTCAACACTCTAATTTTCCAACATTTAAACATATATACAAATAGGACCCTTTACCCCTTTTTCTTGCACCTATTGAGCCAAGAGTGAGGTGATTCTGAGACTGAAGCCTAGAAGTGGAATCAGTTGCTCAATGGTGCCAAGTGTTTTTTTCCAGAAACTTATATGTTACCCAATGGTGCCTATGCCAATTGATTTAAAACATCAAATGTAAACCACTGTTGAAGCCATTTACCAAGAGAGCAAATTTTATACTTTAGACTATTGAACCAAATTTCAGATGAGCTATGTACTTGTTTGATTATAATATGATCATTTTTGGACTCTAGAGTCTAGATGCCATTTAGAGTTTTAATGTTTATGTATTTTCATCCAGAATTGTATGGATCACAAAACTTATATTGATAGAATTTTGCTATATTCATCTTTACATGCTAATAAATGAGAAAACTTGCACCTTTTGTGCCTGATGGCTTGGATTTACATAGATGTACATGAATGCCTATTTTTAATGAAAATTTGAGTATTTTATGTATTTATGTCGATGGTTTTTGAACTTGGTCCTTCACTCAACTCTGGTTTGGTTTGTGTGTGCTTTTTGCAATTTAAATTCTGGTTTTGACTACTATGATCTTGCCACTTGAATTGACAACTTTTCCTACTCCTGAAGCACTCTTGGCATCCCTTACCTCACATGCTACTAGGGCATCATCACATGATAAAAGTCCATCATTCTGCATTTGGATTCCATGCAAATCAGCTGATTTTTAAGTTTCAAACCAACCACCATCAGCGTGATTTAGATTTGAACTTTCAACAATTCTTACATGCTTGCTCCCAACAACCTGATTTGTAAAATTCAAAAGCCTGATACACTTTTGTGTGGTCAAAACATCCAACAGAGACAGTTTTCTACTTGTTGCATCATTACAAGCAACTGAACCAAAGATTTGTAAATGGCTTACATTTGGTTTCTTCTTGGACTAGGTCCCCTCAGGTGTGGCTTTTATCACTCGTTTGGTGGGGGACTCCTGTTTAGCAACTATACTGTTGATGCATCACTTTTGCCCATTATATATCTGGCACTGATTTCCCATGCATCACCAATACCTTTTTGCCTCTGAATCCCCTTTCTTAAAAAGTCAACAAATATACCAAGCTCCTTGCCAATGTTGAACCTGGAAATGCTTATTGTTTTGCCACATTCTTTTTAACCATTGCCTTAAACATTTTTAAGGCATCTGAAGCGTCTGATTTTTTAACAAAAAAGCCCCATAACTTTTGTGAAAAATCATCAAAAAGAAACACAAAGCACTCGAAGCTGGACAACGATAGTGTGTGAGCATTGGACCACAAATCTCTGCATTCACAAGCTCCAATACTCTACTTGCTTTCTGTTACCAACTAAGTTGCACCTAGTTGGACTTTTAGGCAAGCCAATAAAATTCGAACAAGCACACTTGTTCATTCTTCAGAGTCCAGTAGTCTGCCAGGCTTATTTTGGGAGATTTTTCAATTTTTTTTGTTTTGCATGTTCATATCCCCTTGGGGGAGTTGTAATAAAGTGTGCTAGCATGATGAATTTGTAAAGGGTTGGGCTTTCTAAGACTTAGACATCAATCTGATCATTCCAAGGTGTTTTTTCCCTTGTCAATTATGCAATGTTGAATAAGCGATGTATAATTTTTGAGTTTTTCACCGCTCCTCCAAAGCTGGAATGGTCGTCTTGGTGATTAGACCTTAGGAGGTTATTAGAACTTATGTGTTAATATATATGAACATGCTAAGCATTAATATTGAGTCGTATGGACATGTGCTAGGTCCCCCTAGGTTTTTGTTCAATTTCGAGAAAAATAATGTTTTTACTTGTTTTTTAAGCCATTTTTTAACGGTTTAATTTAAAAACTTGTAAATGGCATAAAAGATTGATCCGGAGGTGGAATTTGGCGTGTGGATGCTTGTTTTCACACTCAGAGCATACTCTTTACCTCGAGACTCACTTTTCATACACTCTGGGTGATCAAAAAGTCACAATGCCATTTTTCGCCAACAGAGCAACGCCATTTTTCGCCAACAGAGCATCAAAATGACATTTTAATGCTAATACTGCGACATTTTGAGAAAGGGACAATTCAAAAAAGAAATTAAAAAGAAGTCAAATTTAGACATGGGATGAGGTGGCATTTTTGTAAGTGGTAAGCGACCTCATCACTTATTGAAGCGTCATGTTTTGGATAGTGTTTGGTGGCCCACGCTAATGGATTGGCTCGCCCTCTTCCTCACATCATCGTGGCCCACGCTAAGGAATTAGTGTTTAGTTTTATATTGGCGTTTGATTGATCAATGATGTGGCGAGTGAAGTGAGGATTGACAAATCATCTCACGTGGAAGGGTAAGATGGTGGTTCTTTCCTTTATCCCTCCAAATGATTGACGTTTTTGCATATGGCTCCATTCACATGAAAAAACTAGTCGGTAGGTAGGGGTGCATCTCTCATGGGAGATGTGGCACTTCCTCCTTCACCTTAAATCAATCTCAATCCCTTGATTATTTCAAAGAAACTCAATCTCACACTTTGTTATCTCCCAGTCATGGAAGTTCCCCCTTGGGTTGGAGTTTTCTATTTAAGCATGTCACTTCTTCATTGTAACGAATGAAGTGTGTGGAACCTTTGCTCTTACTTGTAACTTGAATATTTTATTTGAATAAAGATTGGCTTTGGAGGTCATATTGTGGATTGTTATTCCAACTGGATGATGCTATGCTTGTATGGTTGAGGTAACTGTAGAGTGTTAAGACTTGCATTTGTTTAATAGCATATTGAAGTGTTAGCCTAAATGATTAGTATTAATCAATAGGATGAGCATTGTTGTTTCAATTCTCAGTGAAAATTTGATTTTGTCAAATTCACGATTTTGCATATTTGGATGTTTGTGAGTATGCTCTCTTCAATTTACTTTTTGGATTTCACTAACCCTTTAACAAGTCTATGCAAGTGCAAGTGTCTTTCAGGTTTCTCTTGGGTGGATTTCAAGGAGATCTAGTTTGTTTCTCCTACTCTCTACTCACCATTCAAGAAACATTATCTTCTTGAAGTTGTTGAAAAACTGAGATTTACTGCTTGCTGGTTTAAATGAACAATTTGTGTTTTTCACTTTAGCCGGTTTTGCATAGGCTTGAAGCTACTTAAAATTTTGCTGAACAATTTTAAACACACATTAAAAATTACTAACAGGCTGAAAACAAATGCATGCACACCATAAATTTAACTCAGAGATTTTTGGCTAATCAGCCCTGGAAAAACCCCCACGGGGAAAACCAGTCAGAGAGAGGAGAGATTTTTATTATTTTCTTCAGCAATGTACAGGACAGAAAATGGTGAAAAATACAACTTATCTTCATCGGCAAACTTTTTCTCAAAGTCTGGAAATTAGTGCTCAGCAAACCAACCAACACCCTTCTTCTTTTTCTGTGCCAAACTAAATGCAACTAAACAGCAGCACCAGGCCGTACATCTCCTTGGAAATCGTGCCAATAAATGACAGTCCGTACAGCACCAGCAGGTCGTACACTTCCTCGATATCTGTGCAATTTATTAGCAGACCGTACAGCAGGAATAAACAGTCCGTACACCCCTCGAAATCTGTGCCAAATTTAATGCACCGTACAGCAGAAGTAAAACAGGCCGTACACCCTCGAAAACTGT